>CAUYLG010036118.1:0-74970 GCA_963573385.1 Cacajao melanocephalus
TAATATATAATATACAATATATATTATATATTATACATTATATATTTAATATATACATTATATATATTTATTATATAATGTATTATATATATAATATACATTATATTTTTAATATATATATTGTATATTTAATATATAATATACAATATATATTATATATTATACATTATATATTTAATATATACATTATATATATTTAATATATAATGTATTATATATATAATATACATTATATATTTAATATATACATTATATATATTTAATATATAATGTATTATATATACAATATATAATACATTATATATATTTATCATATATTTCAGATACAAATATAGGCATGTTTGTGTATATTCATAGCATAAATCTTTGTGTTTGGAAAATGTAGTCTCATTTTAGCAACATTTGTATAAACCTTGAAGATATTCAGAGCAAAATTATCTAATCTGTCTTTCATGCCTTCTACCTCATAGTGGAACACCTTTTCTTAAAACGAAACAAAACAAAATAAAACAAAACAAAAAACAGTCTCACTCTGTTGCCCAGACTGGAGTGCAGTGTCATGATCACAGCTCACAGCAGCCTCGACCTCCCACGCTCAACCTCAGCTTCCCAAGTAGCTAGGACTATGGACACACGCTTCCATACGTGGCTAATTGTTATAGTTTTTGTAGAGATAGGTTTTTGCCATGTTGCACAGGCTGGTCTCGAACTCCTGAGCTCAAGTGATTTGCCTGCCCCTGCCTTTCCAAGTGCTAGGATTACAGGCATAAGCCACCGTGTCCAGTCTACCTGTTAGTTCCGGTTAGACTACCATGAGAGTAAAATGGGAAAAACATGATACATTTTTCTAAGATAAATGTCAGTCATCTTGTACTAGCAAATCTGGTAACTGATAACAGCGTTTCTTTCTAGGTTTGCAAATATGATTATGTGGAGATCTGGAGTGGTCTTACCTCTGAATCTAAATTGCATGGCAAATTCTGTGGTGCTGAAGTGCCAGAAGTGATCACATCCCAGTTCAACAGTATGAGGATTGAATTCAAGTCTGACAATACTGTATCCAAGAAGGGCTTCAAAGCACAATTTTTCTCAGGTATAAGTATTCACATGTTGTGTGTTTATATTACAGATTTTCAATGTGGATTGGAATGTGATCTGTTTTTCATAGTTTTCTGTAAATACAACTTGAAGATAAGAAAAAGGCCTTACCATTTTCTATAGGTTTATTAATTTTTTACTTAAAATTAGGATATTAATAATAGGGGCCCTGATATAATGTTGCCTCCAAACAATTAGATCTTATATAAAATCTAATCAAATATTATAAAGGCTGGTGCAAATAACACAAAATAATTGTAGTAATATTTTATACATTGGCTTTACTCTATACAGGTGTATGGGAATAATGATAAAACAAATGGGCAGATTTTTCAAAATAATTTTTATTTGTATTTGGAAAATGTAGTCTCATTTTAGCGAAACTTTTATATTCTTTTTATTTAGCAATGTATTTCTTCTTATTTTATTTTCATTATTAGTAGGCTAATTAAAATTGTGCTTTGCCTCATCATTATGGAAATGGCTATAGTAAGAGACCTAGAAATATGGAAATTATAATTTCACTAAATATATTGACAACTGTATTTAATGGTTTGCACTTTTGTATTTGGAATTTAGTATTTAGTTTAAGCAACTCAAAGCAAAATTTCCTTTATAAAGAGCCGAAATTTTATAAAATTCCCCAGACTTTATAGAAATATATCAAAAACCGAGAAATTTTCATTTTTTCTCAATCTCAGAATTGTGCTTTATAAAAACATTAGTTTGAAACTTTCCACGTAGATACAATTGTAGCAAACCTTAGTATAGCAATCTATTCTGTCTTTGCAACTAACAACCAATTTAAAGCAAGTGAATTCCAATTATGTTTTAATATTAGGTAATTTGGATTGAGTTAATTCAAAGGCCATTTATTCTGGTCGTCATGTGTTTAAAATTAATGAGATTTACAATCTCCAGCTTTTGTTTGAGGTTTTCAGTGTAATTGAAGTTAATGGTTCACAAGCTCCATTGAGTTCCAAGTCATACAGAAAAGTGTCTCCAGAATACAATGGACCTTAGTTCCTGTGTCCTTATTCCCTTCTTTTTTCCCAGATTAAATGACCTTTTACAAATGCTTCTCAGGTATTAATTTAAGATTTTTGCTATTCAAAGTACAGTTTAATATTTTAATGAAAATAAGACTTTTTTAGACTTCACTGTTTTATTAATATATATATTTTTTGAGACAAAGTGTTGCTCTGTCACCAGGCTGGAGTGCAGTGGCATGATCTCGTCTCACTGCAACCTCCGCCTCCCGGGTTCAAGCAATTCTCCTGCCTCAGCCTCCCGAGTAGCTGGGACTACAGACACACGCCACCACGCCCAACTAATTTTTGTATTTTTAGTAGAGACGGGGTTTCACCATGTTGGCCAGGATGGTCTCTATCTCTTGACCTCGTGATCTGCCCACCTCGGCCTCACAAAGTGCTGGGATTACAGGCGTTAGAATATTATGTATTTAACCAAGTTTAAGTGATCCAGTTGTTAGGTAGAGATAAGGTTACTTATCTTAGAGCTATCTAAATATTTATTTTAAAAATTGAAATTATGAAATAAATGAATTTTGTCATAACAATTAAAGTTACTAGTGAGTACTGTGTTCACTATTTGGGTGATGGGTTCCATGGAAGCCCCAAGCCCCAACATTATGCAATATACTCAAGTAACAAACTTGCATATACACCACATTAATCTAAAATGATATTTAAAAAGAAAGTACTCAGGATCCTTTTTATGTTACTTTCGTCATATATTTAATTTTAAATTTTTTTAAAGAAAAGAAACATACTACAAATACTGACTACAAAGTATGATAAATTTAGTTACTCAGAAAATTTAAAATTCCCTTTCTGATATTTTTGGTCAGAAAAAAATATTTCCAAATCACAAAAACAGATTATTTGTGTCCTTAGAAACAGGACTGATGAAACATAAAATATGCTTCCTTAATTCTTTGTAATACACCTCTGAAGCCTTGTGCAGAACATGCTGTTCTCCACCACATGAGCATATATGGTCTTCATTCTTTTATGTCTGTGGAACTGTGCTTTGTAAAATAACTGAGTACCTTTGTATTACTTGAGCCAATAACAGGTAATTTGCTATAAATCATGTTCACTGATGCAGTCATTTCAGAAAATCATCCATACTTTAAGTGTTTATCAGTGCATATGTATGTATGTAAATAGTAAACATGACAATATTTGGTTTTCAAAGAGTCTAGCCTAGATTGTTTGATGGAGTATAAGTAGTTAACTAAACTGAACACTCAAGTTCATGGAGAAATTAAACCCCAAAATTTCACCTTATATTGTTATAGTCATATATATTTATATGAGAGATGAGGCAGCTGAGGAGTTAAGTAAGTGGCTCACTGTCACAGATCATTTAAACATAGTATCTCTTGGTCCAAAGACCATTCTCTTAACCATAAGAACTAATCATGACCTTGGCAAATAGCATTAATTCTTTTTCTTATGACCTGGAAAACAACAGCAGATATAATTTTCACTTCTTTATTAGGTTATTGTTTTGAAAATCCAAGTCAATTAATATTAAGTATAAATTTTCAGGGTTCATTTTGTAAATCATTGAAAAGTCTTGGTTATTTGTTAGATCGATATTTAAAATACTGTGGTTCTGGATGAGTGACGAGATCTATTTCACACTTAATTTTCTGGGAGTTTCTATTAGCGGAAAAGATGTTTGCTCCAGAAAAGAGAAGGTTAATAATATGTTTGTAATAAATTGCTGTTGTATTATCTAGAGATGGCAGAAAATAAGAATTTAGGTGAATAAATGTCCTTGTTACGATGATCTTATGAAGTCATAATTTACAAAAGATTATTCATTTTAATTGATGTCTGTTCACATTGCAAATATTAGAGTCTAATAATACTTTCAGTATGATAACATATAATCATATGTCAAGTAATTCACTGTAATACATTATTAGAAAGTAAATATGTAAACTATAAAGATATACTTTGAAAACAAAATTGAAGTTTTTTAAAACGTTAAAACTCACTTTGGGAGTGAGTTTTGGGAGCTTTGATAAAGTGTGTTACTGGATTTATTGTCACAAATTCTTTAGAAAGAAATTTAGCATAGAAATCAAGAGTCATTAAAATGACTATTCCATTTGCCCCAGAAATCCCATTTGTGGGACGCTTTCATCAAGAAATATCTCAAAATCTGGAAGAAGGATTTCAATATAATGTGATAGTGACAGAAATTTGGAGCTACCTAATATTGAGACAAGAGGGAAATTGTAAATAAGTTATGGCAAATGCAGTTTGTGAACTCTTCTATGCTACAAATATGGGTCAATGATTCCATGGTGCAAAATATTTTATGTGGTAAAATATTAATGGAAATTTAGGCATAAAAGTGTATGCACTATCTATACAGCTAAGCATGCAGGTTGGAACAAACCTGAAATTGCCATATAAAAATACCAAGAATGCTTGGTTAGGGTGGACACATGATGCATTATGGATTTCTCCATTTTCTTCTCAGAGTTTTTCTTTAATTTAAATATAAAAATAAATTTAGAAGAAAAAACTCCTATTGCATTTTCACCTATTACTGTCAGCCAAAGTATTTTTAGTTTGCAAACACTGCCTAATAGACTTTGACCTTCTTTGTAAGTGAAGGAATTTTTAAATCCACCTATTTCTTTATTAGTTAATAAATATTAATACAAGTTAATATTAATACAAGTGTATTGAATTGAATTAAATTCCCAAATATTTTAATTACAGGCAATCTAACAAAGACATCAATATATACATTAATCAAGAGATAGTTTATGGACACATAGTCTTAAATGGTTATGTTTATAGCCAGTATTCTTAACTTTCAGAAGTAGTTACGGCTTTATGAAAACTTAACACAGAGTATAACAAGTTCAGCTATTTTTTCCACATTCTTTGTCTAAGAACCTCTAAGAATTTTCAATGCTAGTAAAAAGTAGTATTTGGTAATAAGTGATTCCATATATTTGGAAAAGAAAGCTATTAAAAATAAAATTCTAGCTTTCTTTTAGTTAAGTGATACATCAAGAAAAAGACAAATAAATTTAAGGTTTAACATAACGTGAAATAATATATTTACAGTATTATTTTCAACATACCATTGTCTAATGAAATAATTGTATAAGAGATTTTAGCTATTCTTGAACATAGCCTTAGATTTTTAAAACAAACCCCTTTTAGATTTAAGAAAGAACGTTGAAGGGATGTCTCTAAGAACTTTTTAGCAGAATAATTCACATCAGTGATTTCTGTCACATCCATTCTCATAAAATTAAGAAACTCTCATCTATCAATTCTGACTAAATATCATAAATGAGTCACAAAAATGCCATAGCTTAAAAATTAATGTCATTGTATTTTATAGAAAAATAGTTTATAAGCCACTCTATAAAAATCAGTGTAATATGCTACACTTATTCCAGGGCATATTTAAAGAGCAATATAATGAAGTAATATTAAAGCAAATAAAAAATTAGAAAGCCAACATAAGACCATTTGGATATTATGTAGAATTATGTGTGTATTCATTTCTTTTCAGGTAATTCACACTATAGTGGCACAGACATTTACTAGAAGATAACTAGTCCAACAATAATATATTGCTGTTATTTTCTCAGACTAAATGAAATTTGTTACTAGATTAAGAATAATGATTTAGTTTATATGATAGTAAAACCCAACTTAGTTTTATATGATATATTTGAACACAAGTGTACAAGTCTGCATTGGTATACATGATGCAGTTTACTTAATTTTAAGTGATGAAGCAAAGCTAAGAGTATTCCACTCAAAAGAGTTTCTTTTCTTTAAATGAGTTAAGCATAAAGGAAATATTAATCGGACTTTATAGCTGAAAAAATAGCACATTTGGGAACTTGACATGCTTTTACAATTTTAATTATAGCATGTATAATTTGAGAATATTATAACAATGACTTTAGGCAATGAGAGTTGAGCATAGGCATTGTGCCTTTTATAGGCAACTCTGTATTAACGAAGAGATTCGGTTATTACTCTTCAATTCTAAGAACAGAAAATATGAAGAATAATAGCAGTCTCCCTCAGGGAAAAAATTAATAGGAATGTGATCTAACTATTGCTGATGAGCCCAGAGTCTTGCTCAGTGACAGAAATGGACTAAAACTCGTTTTCTGACTCCCAGCTCGTTTCTGCTTGTAACAAATGGAGGAGACACTTAAATTAATTTGTGCATTGCAATCTTTCTAGCTCTGAAATCAAGTGATTTCAACTGACATGCTCCCAATCTTATCTTCCTTTCATTGTGTCTCGATATTTATTTGTAAGTGTTCTTCTTGTCCACCGTTTCTCTAATGGAATGATTGTTGATATCTGTAGATGAAATTCGACATGATAATACTCTTAACAAAACTTTAAATGCTACTGTGATTAATTACAAACAGTAACACGACTACAACTTTCTTGTATGATTTAGACTCCTGCATCCAAGTTTTCATTAATGGAATTTAAATATTTGCATGTTTATGAAAAGAGAAAAGTGTCTCTGTTGTAGCTCTCCTAGTGTTTATTAGTGCTTTTTTGTAGGTGATTATTTACTTGATAGTTTTATGTTGGACCTATGTGTGCTGTGCATGTGTCCATTTATTTCAGATCCTGAACATTTAATTTGAGAATACCTGCTCTTCTATGTTTCTGTTCTGTTGCATGGACCATTGATTTCTTTTTCCTACAGATAAGGAAGCTTTCTGCAAAGAGAAACTTTTTATTTTTGAATCTTGCAAGAACTTGATACAGGTTGCAACTTCAGTTCCATCCAGCATGTATTATTCATAGACTGATGACCTCTGATAGTCTCAGAGGTTCACTGCAGGCCTCTGATGGAAGAATACCCCTTCACTTTTTCCTAATGATAGGCCTTTTCTTTGTCTTACATGAAGGAATGGAAAGCAGATATGTCCATTCCAAAGAAGGGGGCTAATTTCCATCTGCAGAAAATAAATGCTTTTATTTTTCCTCAATAAAACATTTATTTCAGTACTAAGAAAAACTCTTTTGCTTTATTTTGTGTCTAGTGTATGAAAATGCCAGAAAATTTCAAATAAATTATTGATAGAATTTTAAATGTGTTATGCAGGAATTATGAGAAATGTTTAAATCTCTCTCTCCTTCTTCCTTTTCTTTTTCCTTGGATTTGTGCTTTTCAAAACAGAGTTTTTGTCCTAAGAGGAGAAATGGAAAGTGAAAACAGAAGTTAATTATGTTTGCAAATAGCTTTTTCTCAAGTTTGATGACCTTCTGTAAATAAGAAATCTACAATATATTTGCAGAATTTATCTTTTATTAAGTTGCTATTTCTCTTCAACATAAGAAATCCGAAATTATATTCACTTTAATTAGAATAGTCTATTAACTCCTGTTCAAAAAAGTGGTTTAAAACAACCACATCATATTTACTACTCTGCAGATGAATTAAAATATTTTTCAAAATATAGTGCAAAATACTAAAATTTTTAAATCTGCATGATGTAAAACATCTGAATAATCTTAAGTATTCCAGTGATTTCCTGAAATTTTCTATTTTCATATGACTATTTGACACATGGAGCCACAGTTTTACATGCTACTTTTCAGGATATAATAACTTGCCTCTGCTGCTTTTAGATGCTATTTTGATTAGTTCAGTTTTGAATTTTAGCTAAAATTTAGACTAACTCATAAATATATTTTAGCAGCCCTGATAAGTTTTCATTTTCATGCGACCTTGATTAAGTTATGCAATATCAGATGTGCAAATGAGGCAGGAAACTCTGAAATATTGGGAAAGTGAAAAATAACAGATACTTAGAGAATAATGACTATGTAAATAACAATAATAACTCTTCTGTTTGTTCTTCTTCTTTTTCTTCTTCTTTCTTTTCTTCTTCCTCTTCCTTCTCCTCCTCGTCTGCTTTCTCTTCTTCCAAAAATTATTTTGAAATTATTATTATTATTTTTGAGCACGGGAGTATTAATTGTTGGCTACAAAATCGTTGAAATATAATTGATTTTATTTTTAATTTGATCTCTCCTTAGTTACTATTATTATAGGTCAGTTTATTTTTAACAAATCTTGAAACTAACGTTACTTCGATATATGAGCAAATGACATGACCCTTCCACTAGAATGAAGTTTGGATGTTAGGGATATTTCATGTTTTGAAATTATTTTTCTTATAAAATGAGTATGAATTTAAACACTCACAGCAATAATTCATGTGTTATTAAATAACACTTGGGTTCACATTTGTGTTTTAGCATTTTTGTATCTTTCATGCATGGCAGTCCAAACAGATACCAATAAAACATGATTCAGGCCGTGTCTGCCTCCACACTGTTCATCTTTGAGCAGTTCATCTGTTTATCAGTCAACTAAAAATGAGAACTAATTTTAAACTAGTCTCAAAAGTTTAAACTATTCTCAAAAGTTGACCCAGGACACAACTAAAGTTCACTCTATCAAGTCTTATATTAAGTATGTCAAACCATTGTTATATAAACATTTTCATAGGAAATGTGTGTCTATTTCAGAATAATGCTGGCACCAGCATTTTCTTAATTGGTTCCTTCCATTTAACAGAGATATATACATTCACTCATAGGGTAGCATTTTTCTGAAGCTTCTTAAGGTAAAGAGCCTCTGGAAAGTCAGAATAAAAAAATGAATTTAAGCAATTTACTGTTTAACTATCTGAATCAGAAAATGCAGGCAGCTGACACCATGGTGGTAGGAAGTATGGTTTACTGTCTACCCAGTCTGTATAAGTCATTCATAATTCATAAATTGTGATTCTCACTGTTGATGCAATTAATGGAATAAGAGTTCAAAATTACACTAAATTTCTCTAAAATTAATTTTACAAATCTAATTTTCTGTTATTTTTTTCTACATTTCAGTATTTGATGCTCTTTCACAGAATAATTTTGTTTATTCTACTTTTGTTTTACTTTTTGCTTAGTCTCCATAGTAAGTGTTGAAAGAATAATGGAAGTGTCAAGAATAGGTGGAGAAAACATAAATCACAAATATACTAATTATGACATAGTCTTTAAAAACTGAGATTGCTTGTATTTATTTAAAATATTCAGGTATGGCCAATGCATTAATATCGCCTGTAAGCATGTGTGTCATGTAATCAATCTTCAGATGTGACAAAATAGATGCATATTTAAAAATTACTATCAGATTCTTTGATAAAAATATCTTCCATAAACCTTTTCCCATGGAATGAATATTGATTTGATAAACAAGCAAAAACAGTATACTTTTTATGCCACCAAGAACTTGCTAGTGCTTATTAGAAAAATCAGCTTAGAGTGTACAATTTGAATTCAGCCTAACTTCTCATATGACTATAACATGTCCTTTTTGTTCTCTATGTGTGGGAGTGATGTGCCATCATGCTTCTGTGTCAGGAGCAATCTGCCAGTTTTGATGTTAATGGACAAGCCAGCTATGGAATGACAGCTGAGTGACATAGAGTGATGGTTGATGACTCACCAAATTGACTGCCTGTTAATCTAGTTTGGCTTCTTTCCCTGTAGTGAATTTTTTGGCTATTTCACGAGGCTCATATTTTCTAGTCTAATCTTTACTTTAGCACACTAAAAGCCCTTTTAGGGGATAACTTTTAATAAACTTGTCTGCCAGAGTAGATTTGTTTAAAATACATAAATTTCATTTCTTCTTGAGAATAGTCTAATTATGCCTTTTTTCTGTTTTGGAGTGCTATGAAGTGTCCAGATTCATTAATGCTAAGCATAACTGCAGAGTTAATGGGGAAAAAAATCAACTACAGTAATTATACTGAGTGATTTTTTAAAGTGATTACATACAAATCTTGGAACCTTGTTTAGCCTCTGTCTGTATACCATGGTTAATATATTGAAGGACATCCCTCTCCTTAAATGCTATTTCTTGTCTCTATTCAAACTATGCACAATTTTAAATTTATTTTTAAATACTGGCAATAAATGTTTGGGGTTAATTTGAAAAAAGATCTATTGATTCCCTCTTTCTCCTACCCAAAACTTCAACTCTGGCATAGGAATAAAAGAGGATTACAAGTTGTTATCGTAGCACTAATGGTCTTGGAAACTTGATTCATGGTACAAGCCTTCAAGCTAAACAAGGAAAGGGTAAAACTAAGAGATCATAAATTTTTGTTTGTTTTATACTGGGAACAGAAGAAACTATGACTTAGTTTACCCTTTGGCAATGTTAACCACAGCTAAATGACTCTCTCTGATAGCCTTTGTTTTTAAAGTTACTTAGTAAACTATGGAATTTATCTCTTTGCTAGACAAAGACGAATGCTCTAAGGATAATGGTGGATGTCAGCACGAATGTGTCAACACGATGGGAAGTTACATGTGTCAATGCCGTAGTGGATTTGTGCTGCATGAAAATAAACATGATTGCAAGGAAGGTATGGAAAGGAATACACTTTTCTTGACAACATGTAGAATTTCATGTAGTTTTGTTAAAGCACTGCTCCAAGTAGAGTTAATCATTTCAATGAATGATATCACAGTGGGCTATCTAAATATCAAAAAACTCAATTCTGTGTAATGTTCAAAGATCCAAGGCAAATGACTGGATCTGGACTTCTCACATAGGTGGCATTAGAGTAGCTTTGAATAACAGACATAGTAGCTGCTAGGATACCATCTGGTAGCCAGAAAAGGACCATATTCTCCGTAGGTCTTTGTGGAATGGACCTTATCACACGATGCATATTTAAACTTAACTTCTGCCAAATGCTTTGCATTTGGCGTAATATTCCTCCCAAAAATATCTTGTATACTTTGTGTATGTGCAACATAAGTGATGCCCCTTTAAATACCAGGAGTATCAAACTCAAATGCCTACCAAAGGGAAGACATTTGAAAATGGTAGACACTGTGTCATTTAAAGTTTTAAGTCATGGTTTTGGTCCAGAAAAGCTTAATAGTAGCATAATAATACCCTATCAGACTTTGTCCCTGAGGCCTCAAAAAATTCAAAATTTTTATAAACCAATAATATTAATCCCCTTAGCCACTATGAGCTAGATGGGAACAATAAATACTTATTCAGCTTTTATTTCTTCCTTTGAGAGTCTGCTCCCGAATTTTCTACTTAAATTAGATTCATGCTTGTTTTGAGAAGAGAATTACTAAGGCAAATTTTATAAACGTAGTCATTGTATGTACACTGGAAGGTACTTGACTCTAAACACAGTTAGATAACATTTTTTTGTGTGTGTGAAAACACTAGAATCATAGAGAATATCCTCAGTTGACCCTTGTTCCATTCAGCTCCTTTCAAATATGGTCACATATCAGGGATTTCTTTTTTAATTGAGTTAATGACACTGTGCAAAATCATATACAAACAGAAATTTTTCTTTCTCTACTTTCATGTAAAAGTATAATATCTGTAACTTGGTAAGATGTGATATGCTATTAAATCAATAGGTTAGGAAATAGGCCCAGGTTTTTGTGTTTTTGTTTTTTTTTGTTTTTTTTTTTTTCATTTTGAAACAGGGTCTACCTCTGTCACCCAGGCTGGTGTGCAGTGGGGTGATCTCAGCTCATTGCAGTCTCGACCTCCCAGGCTTAAGCAGCAATTCTCCCACCTTGGCCTCCCAAGTAGCTGGGACTACAGGTGCACACCACCATGCCTGGCTAATTTTTTGTATTTTTTGTAGAGATGGGTTTTCCCCATGTTGCCCAGGCTGGTCTCTAACTCCTGAGCTCAAGCAGTCCACCCACCTCAGCCTCCCAAAGGGCTGGGATTGCAGGCATAAGCCACTGCAGTTGGCCCAGATTTTTGTTTTCTGTTTTGCAGACACTGAAGGTAATTCAGAGAAAAAAAAAGAAGATAAATTTTATAGATTATACGTGTATCCTGTGGATTGCGGGTAGCAAATATGTCTCTGTTCATTACATAAATGATATAGGAAACTTTGTTATAGATAAAACAGCATCCAGACACACCATAATAAACTTGTCTTATTGCCAGGAAAGTGGTCGGATCATCTTTTACCTTCACTATAGTACATGCTCCTTGTACAGTTTAGAAACGAGACTCTCAACCTAGTCTCAGTGCAATTGCCATATCCTGCCCGGTTCACATTTCACATGGCGAGGCAGAGACAGGAACAATGGAATTTAGAAAACGCTTGTCATGACTTGATCCAAACTTTTAAGGCTGTTGTCTTGCTACCATAATCATACATTATTAGATAGGAACTGAATTTTACCTTCCACTTTATTGTGATCTTCTGTTGCAAATACAAGTCTCCCTATAGAAACCTAGCACAATTTAGATGAAGGTCTAGTACGAATGAATGCAGCAGAGCAGGCAGCAGCAACTACAGCAAGCACATTAACTAATGGGCATGTTGCGCTTGCTGTGTGGTCCTGAAGGGTATAACAGGTGTGTTGCCCATTGAATAAAGTATTTAACCAAATATATTGCTCAGGAAATTTTAGAAATTTGTATTTTAGAATGGGATACACAATACATAACAAATAATCCCAGTCTAAACAAGAATGTATGATATAGAGCTTCATAAATTATACAGAAAGAACACAGCTTGAGGATATTAAATATTTTTTAAATTTGACATTAACCATGTGGAATGATCTTGTCTAAAATGAGGTTATATTAGTTGTTTAAAAAAAACTGTTAAATAATTATACTGATTGAATGAGGTATCCTTTGAAGTTAATTCAGAAGCACCTCTAGGGCAGGGCTGGTAGCTGTTCGCTTATTTTTCCCCTTAGTGCTTCCATTTGCTTTGATGAAATTAGGGCTAATTTATTTTAGAAGCTAAAATTGTGGTGTAGGTATTCAAGTGTATATTTAACTAAGGGAGAGAGAAAATGTAAATACACGATTCATAAGGTGCCTTAACGATGTTAATTAGCTGTAAATGATGTTTCTTTTAATAGGAAAAATAAATGAAAATGGCATAGTCCAACGATGTTTGTTTGTGACATTGAATTAAATATTTTGCACAGGCCCAATGTTGATATTCTCTATTGTCAATATATGTTGCACTGTTAAATTCTGAGCTACAGACCCATCAGTTTAAAGTAAGTTTATTTTCTTTTAGGCATTTATCTAATTTATGGTAAATACTTAATTTCATATGAGGCAGACAACAAACATTGCGTGATTATGCTCAGCAACATAGTTTCCAGAGTAGATGATATGATAATCCACACTGGAGTGATAATTAGCTGGTATTCAGGAAAATCTCCCAACAGGGCAGTGGGCAAATAGGCTGCTTTCTGCCTCAAACCTGGGCTGCATTTCCGCATTGTCACACTGTCTGATATTATGGTTATTGGTGCAGCTGAGTGTGAACAGAAGATCCACAGTCCAACTGGCCTCATCACCAGTCCCAACTGGCCAGACAAGTACCCAAGCAGAAAAGAATGCACGTGGGAAATCAGCGCCACTCCTGGCCACCGAATCAAATTAGTAAGTGAGAACATCCTTTTTCTTTCCATTAAACTGACTGCCCTTGTCTTTCACTACAAGCACTTGGAAATAAAATGAAGGCTTATCTAATTGAATTGAATCATTAGGCAGCTGGAAAAGATTTTTCGTCTCGTGCTTTCCTACTTGGACTAAAATCCTTGACTTCCTAGATCAAGGTGACTGCCATATTGTTCTCCTCTACAGTTTCTTATTGTGGATGTTTTAAAAGGCCTTACCAAAGTTGCTGCAAAACAGCAGTCTTTACTTCCTAATATATTACTGGTAATTATATTTCCAAATTTGGAAAATAAATGAAGGAATGAAAAAATCAGAAATTTACAAGAAAACAATAGAATAATAATTCACTTAAACCCAGCACAGCATATTCTACTGGTTGCACCAATTCCATATACATATGTGTTTTTCATAATAGTATCAATTTTATCTTGTGGTTTATAGAATATTGTTTTTGCATAATATATTGCCCTCTGTACAAAGATATTGATATCTTGAGATTTCACTCACATTTTATTCAGCATGAGTTATTCAAATATAAGTATAATGTTTGTCTTATCTCTCCTGCATTCTTTGAATTTTGCATTCTGGCCTGCTCATAAATAATAACCTGATAATAAGTGTTCAATTTCATTATAGGCTAAAGAGTGCTTGAAGAGTATAATGTAAAGAAATAAAGTTATACAAATATAGAATTGTTAACAATTTCCTGCAATATGTTGTTTTTAGAAGCAGAAGGCAGTGCCAGCGAACAAGGGTCAGGAAAGAGTCTGGCATGCACTTTAATAACAAAAATTATCTGAGGAGTGAGGCTATCAGTCCAATGTAGCTCACTGGATCAGTACAATCATAAGCTTAATTTTTAAATTTCTTGTTTTGACTCTTCCCTTCAGTGAATATTATTGTCCAATAAAAAGACCTTATTTATATACAGCTTTATAATAAAATCAGAGATAGTCACCAAGAAATTCATGTTCTTAGTATGGAGATCCTTCCAATCTCTATAGTTGTAAATGACTGCCCAGACAGAGACATCAGTTCATTTCATCCGCACTGTTGAAGTATATTAAATGCTGAAATGACAGCACTATAGGAATTCAGTTGCTCTCCAGTCCTGTCCAAGGTCCTGATTGAGAGGATAATTCCCTGGACCTTATGGTTACTCCCTGAATCTTATGGGCTGAAATATAGAAGCTGCATTTTTTTCAGGAGAGCACTTTCCTAAAGGAGTTGGAAAAACTGATTTGACTGAAGACGTTTATTTATTTCAATCTAAATTTTGTTGGGTATTATATTCTTTCTCTCTGAAGAACTTATTTTTCTATTTTGTATAAAGTATGTGACAGTTTTCTTTCTCCATCTTGAATGCTTGACTCTATGTTTTTCTGAAACATAGATTTCATCCCTCTTTTGTAAATCTTATTTTTATTTATGTGTAAGTCATGATTCTTTTTTATATGGCTGCCATAAAAATGTTCTTTTTATCAGCAATTTGAATATAGTATATGCAGGTGTATGTGTTTATGTGTGTGTGTTTCTGTTTAGAGATGTTTTGGTATTTATCCTCCTCAGAATTCTCTGAATTTAGTGCATCTGTATTGTGGGGTCTGTCATTAATTTTTGAAAATTCTCAATTGTTATTTCTTCATATAATTATTCTGTGCCATTGTCTTTCTTCTGGGATTCAAATTACTTATGGGCTAGATTGTTTGCTGTTATCCCTCAACTCTTGGATGTTCAGTTCAGTTTTTGCCCTTCTTCTTGAGTTTAAGTTTCAGTAATTTCTATTGACCTATCTTCAAATTCAGTAATTATTTCTTCAGCTGTCTTGAATCTCTGATGAACTTGTTGAAAGCGTTCTTTGTCTCTATTATCATGCTCTTTATTTCTAGAATTTGCATTTCACTTATTATAGTTTCCATATGTACTAGTCTGTTTGGACTGCCATAATGGATTACCACAGACTTATGGCTTAAACAACAGAAATTTATTTTCTTATAGTTTGAAGGCTAGAAGTCCAAGATTAAGGTGCCATGAGGCTTAGTGTCTGGTGAGGCCTCTCTTCCTGGCTTCTATATGGCCTCCTCCTCACTGTGTCCTCACATGGCATTTTTTGTGTATACATAGAGACAGAGCTCCAGTGTCTCTCACTCTTCTTATAAGAATACCAGCCCTATTGGATTAGGGCTACATTCTTATGGCTTTATTTAACCTTAATTATCTCCCTAAATATGTCACATTGGGGGTTAGGGCTTCAATGTTAATTTTTGAAAAATGCAATTCAATCCATAACACCATTCTCTGCTGAAATCTCCCATCTGCTTTTGCATACTCTCTACATCTTCACTAGAATCTTTAACTTATCAATGTGAAATTCATACTTCCTCTAAATTCTGTTTGGTATAAACATAGGGGCCACATGCTTGAGTCTGTTCTGTTGATTGTTTTGTCTCTTAGCTGCATTGTTTTTATTTTTCTTGCCTTTTTGTGTCTCATGTAATTTTTAAAATTAAAATCAGACATTATGTGTAAAATAGTAGAGACTTTGTGTCTGGAAACCGATGCATCTCTTGTGTCACTCTATTAGCATATGAGGAAATGTGTTAGGTTGATCTAACCAGGAATTAAGCTGAGATTGGGTTTTCTTGTTCTATTATTATCTTCAGTGCACCACTGGCTTCAAATTCCTTTTTCTTAGGATGGAGGCTGGGATTTAACAGGTGTTTCCTCAATGCTTCTGTTTCACCCTTACCTTCTCTGTTCATCTCCACCACAAATATCGTTCTTCTCCACACTTTTTTGTCTTCTTCATCAGTGGTAGATGGCAGTTGATTGTTACTTGGTGCTTGCTAGTCTGGTGGTGAAGGCAAGGGGTTCTTTATTATTTCAGTATAGCCTCCACCTTAGGCAGGCCCTGCATGTTTAGGTCCTGTGGTTGAGTTTTCTCAGAGGTCCTATTTTTTCTCTTCATGGCAGTGAAACTTTGTCTATATATCTTATGAGTGTTCCACGGGAGAGAGTTTCTCTTCAGTCTCTTAGTGGTAGGAGATCTCTAATATTACTGGCATAAGAGCCTGCATCCAAGACTTCCCCTTGGGATAGTAGGTTTTGTTTTTGGTTTTATTTTGTTTTGTCTGTTTTGTTTTGACCTTTCCTCTGCCTCCAGTGGGTCTGTGACTTTGTCGTAGAGGTAGCAGGGATTTCTGCTTCTTCCTCAGAGGCTTAAGGCTTTGTTTTCTGAAGAAGGATTACAGTAAGGCCTCAGACTTTTCTCACGGCAGTGACCACTTCCCTCTTGCAAGCCTGAAACACCAAGGAAGGCACTCATTCACCCCCTGCTTTTTCCAAAAATTTTCTCAGGAGCAGGAGATGGGGGTCCATGCAAAAGGATCTGCAAGTGTGCGCAAGCTCCCCTCATATCTGCAGTTTCCATGAGTTCTATCCTCTCCCCCTCATTCACACATGACCTTTACCAATCCATCATCAATTTTATCAGAATGCTTTCTTTTCGCCTGGCTGTATGATATCAACATCTCTTCCTGTTGTAGTCTGCCAGTAGCACATCTTTTCTTGGAAAGACCTGACATTCAGTAGATTTCAGACTACTTGGTTCATGTGTGATTTCCATACTTCGGTGTGTTCAGCCAACGTTGTGATTTTTTTTTACACTTTACATCATGATTTTTTCTTGTTGTGAGGGTAGAAGCAAAACTAGTTCTAGCTTTCTATAGCCAAGCGGAAGGAGAACTCCTGATACACCCCAGCTTTGAAAATAGCAATACTCAATCCATTCTCAATTATATATCTTTCAGCTTGAAACATCCCATCTAACTTTAGGGCAATCTGTTCCTTCACAAATTACAGGATTTATTTATTTTTTTGCCAATTCGACTTGAAAATGAGGATATAAAGTATGTCTGTTCAACAATGGTCATACCTGCTGGTTTCTTAAGAAGGTAATATTCAGAAGCAAAATGAGAGCCTTAATGCAAGTATTAAACTTTATTTCAGGAAACGGAATTTGTGTTTTTTGTGGAAGTAGTTACAATGTAAGCCAGGTTTTCTCAAATGCTGGCATGCATCAGAATTACCTGAAAGGCTTGTGAAAACACACATCTCTGCCACACCAGAATTTCTGATTCAGAGCATAATATTGATTCCCACCATCCTATCCCATGGGTCATGTTCATATAAAACCTGACTCTCAATATCATCTTAAGAGTCAGGGTTAGTAGAAAGTGTGTCACAACAGATTAGCCACCAACTCCAAGTAACATTTTGATTCTATATTTTTTGACTCTTGCCATTTTGACATTATAGTTGCTTGTGTTTCCTCTGATTGCCTTTCTGCACATAACATAGCTGTTACCTAGTGTTATCTACTTTAAAACTAAAATCACTGTTATTATGGATATCAGCCAATAGACATTTGGTGAACAATACTTTATAATAACCATTCAAATCATTCAATCACTTACCCATGTACTTTGACATTTGTAACACAGGAAATTTCATCAAGATGTTACAGTATGTAAAATAAAAGTATGTTGCCTGATTCCTTTAGGATCTTTGATTGTTGTTGTTGTTTTGTTTTGTTTTGTTTTGTTTTTTGTTTTTTGGAGATGGAGTCTTGCTCTGTCACCCAGACTGGAGTGCAGTGGTACAATCTCAGCTCACTGCAACCTCCAACTTCCAGTCTCAAGCAATTCTTCTGCCTCAGCCTCCCGAGTAGCTGGGATTACAGGCATATGCCACTGTGCCTGTCTAATATTTGTATTTTAGTAGAGACAAGGTTTTGCAATGTTGGCAAGGCTGATCTCGAACTCCTAACCTCAGGTGATCCACCCGCCTCAATCTCCCAAAGTGCTAGGATTATAGACATGAGCCACCATGCCCCAGCTGAACTTTAATATTTTCTTTTTCTTTTTTAAATTGTACTTTAGGTTCTGGGGTACATGTGCAGATCATGCCGGATTGTTGCATAGGTACATACATGGCAATGTGGTTTGCTGCCTCCATACCCCAATCACCGATATCTGGCATTTCACCCCACGTTATCTCTCCTCAACCTCCCCACCCCCTACTGTGCCTCCCATAGCGCCCCCCGCAACAGACCTCAGTGTGTGATGCTCCCCTTCCTGTGTCCATGTGTTCTCATTGTTCAGCACCCACCTATGAGTGAGAACATGTGGTGTTTGATTTTCTGTTCTTGTGTCAGTTTGCTGAGAATATGGTTTCCAGATTCATCCATGTCCCTGCAAAGGACACGAATTCATGTTCTTTATGGCTACATAGTATTCCATGGTGTATATATGCCACATTTTCCTTGTCCAGTCTATCACTGATGGGCATTTGGATTGGTTACATGTCTTTGCTATTGTAAACAGTGCCACAATGAACATACATGTGCATGTGTCTTTATAATAGAACTATTTATAATTCTTTGGATATATACCCAGTAATGGGATCACTGGGTCAAATGGAATTTCTATTTCTAGGTCCTTGAGGAAGTGCCACACTGTCTTCCACAAAGTTGAAGTAATTTATGCTCCCACCAACAGTGTAAAAGTGTTCCTATTTCTCCACATCCTCTCTAGCATCTATTGTCTCCAGATTTTTTAACGATTACCATTCTAACTGGTGTGAGGTGGTATCTCAATGTGGTTTTGATTTGCATTTCTCTAATGATCAGTGATGATGAGCATTTTTTCATATGTTTGTTGGCCTCATATATGTCTTCTTTTGAAAAGTGTCTGTTCATATCCTTCACCCACTTTTGAAAGGGTTTTGCTTTTTATGGAAGAATTTCAACCAAAACTGAAATTTAGAAAACGGATTCAATGAAACTTGAAAAATTATGAAATATTTTAATCTTCTTCAGTCAAGAACTCCTGATAGACACTTGGTTACCAACGGGCTTCATTATTGGCAAGGGCAGAGATGAAAGGCAAAGAAAATATTTGGGTCCCTATGTATACAATGGAGCTTTCTTCACAATTCATGGATTGATACCCCTCTTTCCTTATGCTGGGTGGGAAAATAAGAAATAGATAAATTCATTTTTCTTTTTTTAAAATTTATGTTTTCTAACTGACAGATAAAATTGCTTGTATTTACCATGTACAATGTGATATATTGAAGTATATGTACATTGTTTAATGACTAAATTTAGCTAATTAATAAATGCATTACCCATGTTTTGATCATATTTGTGGGGAAAAACACTTAACATCCACTATCTTAGCATTTTTCAAGAGTATAATGTATTATTAACTATAAGTCACCATGTTGTATGATGGTTCTATTGAATTTATTCCTTCCATCTAACTGAAATTTTGTATTTTTTGACTAACATCTACCCAACACTTTCCCATCTCAACCACGCTAGCTTTTGGTCAACACGATTTAAGTCTCTGCTTCTTTAAGTTTGATCATTTTAGATTCTAAGTATAACTGTGACCATGCAGTATTTATTTTTCTGTGTCTGGCTTATTTCACTTAACATAATGTCCTACAGGTTCATCCATGTTGTTAAAAACAACAAGATTTCTTTCATTTTGTGGCTGAATAGTACTCCATTGTTTGTGTGTGTGTGTGTGTGTGTGTGTGTGTGTGTGTGTGTATATATATGTGCCACATTTTGTAATCTGTTCATCCACTGATGGACACTTAGGTTCATTCCATATCTTAAATATTGTGAATAATGTTGCAATGAACATGGGAGCAACAGACATTTCTTCTACATCCTGATTTCATTTCTTTTGGATATATACCCAGCATGGAATTGCTGGACCACAGGGTAATTCTA
The DNA here is from genome assembly GCA_963573385.1 of Cacajao melanocephalus. Taxonomy (NCBI): domain Eukaryota; kingdom Metazoa; phylum Chordata; class Mammalia; order Primates; family Pitheciidae; genus Cacajao; species Cacajao melanocephalus. The sequence goes on from CAUYLG010036118.1 coordinate 20,453, forward strand.
TTTTTAACTTTTTGAGGAACCTCCATAATGTTTTTTATAATGGCTGTATTAATTTACATTCCCCAAAACAGTGTGCAAGGATTCCCTTTTCTCAATGTCCTCATCAATACTTGCTATCTTTTATGTTTATGATAATAGTCATTGTAGCAGGTGTGAGGTGATATCTCATTTTGGTTTTGATTTGCATTTTCTTGATGGTTAGTGATGTTGAGCATTTTTTCAAATATCTGTTGGTCATATGTATCTCTTCTTCTTCTTCTTTTTTTTTTTTTTTGAGACAGAGTCTCGCACTGTCACCCAGGTTGTAATGCAGTGACACAATCTCAGCTCACTGCAATCTCCAGCTCCTGGGTTCAAGTAATTCTCCTGCTTCAGCCTCCCGAGTAGCTGGGACTACAGGCATGTGCCAACATGCCTACCTAATATTTTTGTATTTTTGGTAGAGATGGGGTTTCACCATGTTGGCCAGGTTGATCTTGATCTCCTGACCTCGTGATCAACCCGCCTGGGCCTCCCAAAGTGCTGGGATTACAGGCATGAGCCACCGGGCCCAGCCTGTATCTCTTCTTTTGAGAAATGTCTATTTAAGTCCTTTGCCCATAAATTGATCTATTTGTTTCCTTGCTATTGAGTTGAGTTCCTTATATATTTTGGATATTAGCCCTGAATCAGACGAATGATTCATAAATATTTTCTCCCATTCTGTAGGTTGTCTTCACAGTCTGTTGATTGCTCCCTTTCCTGTACCAAAGCTTGATGTAGTCTCATTTGTCTATTTTTGCTTTCGTTGTTTGTGCTTTTGGGGTGAAATCCAAAAAGTCATTGCCAAGGCCAATGTCATGGAACATTTCCCCTATGTTTTCCTCTAGTAGTTTCATGGTTTTGAATCTTACATTTAAGTCTTTAATTCATTTAGAGTTGATTTTTCAATATGGCATGACATATGGGTCTAATTTTGTTCTTCTGCATGTGGATATCCAGTTATCCCAACACCATTTGAGGATACTGTCCTTTCTTTATTGTATGTTCTTGGTATCTTGGACAATAAACAGGTGGCTGTAAATATTTGGATTTATTCCTGGGCTTACTATTCTGTTTAATCAGTTTATATGCCTGTTTTTATGCCATTATTATGCTGTTTTGGTTACAATACTTTTGTAGTATATTTTTAGGTAAGGTAGTAGCATGTTTCTGACTTTTCTAACTCTGATTTTCTGTTTTTTGGTTTTTGTTTTATTGAAGATTGCTTTGGCTAAGCAGAGTCTTCTGTGGTTCCATACAAATTTTAGTATTTCTTTTCTATTTCTGTGAAAAATGTTATTTGTGTTTTCTTTCCTCGGTGTTTTTGTTTTTTAGTTTTCAGTGTAGAGTTTTCCACCTACTGGGCTAAACTTATTCCAAAGTATTTTATTTTATTTTAGCCTTTGTAAATGGGATTGTTTTCTTGATTTCTTTTTCAGGTAGTTTACTGTTAGTAAATATGAATGCTACTGATTTTGTCTATTGATTTTATACCTTGCAACTTCACTGACTTTATTGATTACTTTCTAATAGGTTTCTGGTGGACTCTTCAGGGTTTTCTCTGCACCAGATTGTGTTATCTGCAAACAGAGATGATTTACTTTTTTTTTTTTTTTTTTTTTGCAATTTGGATGCCTTTCATTTCTACTGCCTGATTTATCTGTCTAGGACCTCCAGTACTATACTGAATAGAAGTGGTGAGAGTGGGCATCCTTGTCTAATTTTGGATCTTAGAGGAAAAGCTTTCAGGTTTTCTCAGTTGATTCTGATGTTAGCTGTTGGTTTGTCATATATAGCTTTTATTGTGATGTTGCATATTCTTTATATGCCTAATTTGTTGACAGTTTTGTTTTTATCATGAAAAGATGTTGAATTTGCCAAATATTTTTTCTGTTAATACGATCAGATGGTTTTTGTCCTTCATTCTGTTACTGTCATGCATCACATTTATAGATCTCATATGTTGAACCATCCTTGCATCCTTGAGATAAATCCCACTTTATCATAGTGAATGATCTTTTCAATGTGCTGTTGAATTCACTTTGGTTGTATTTTGTTGAAGGCTTTTCATCTGTTCATCAGTGATATTGGTCTTCAGGTTTTTTATTGTTGTTGGGTAATTGTCCTGTTTTGGGATCAGGATAAGATAACATTTCTATATATTCCCTATTCAAATTAAAGGCAAAGGAAAGAAAATTGACAGTGAAGACAATTTGATGAGTCTATTTTTTTTTAATCCAGTTTATGAATTTTGAAAGCCTACTATACTTTCTAATCCAAATTGTCCTGTAACTTGATATATGGTTTTGTTGAATGACATGCAGGTAATGGATGATAGGTATAAACAAGCCTCTTTCACTGTGTCTGAAACACAGTGAAAAACAGTTATTTTGGTTAATTTGGGTTATAAGACTATAATCTCAAAAACATATTTAGATAATCTAGCAGTTATAGATAATAGGAATTACAATAAAATTCCTGTGTGCCCTTATGAGATAGGAGCATTTGTGTGCATGGTGTTCATTCACCATATGTATATTCAGTTTACAGTATGATTATCTAAATCTAGCATGAATTATTGTACATTAGTATGAGAACTGAACTATCAGAATCAGTTTATTTTAGATTCACATCAAGACTTAGGCATTGTAATGCAGTTACTATCTTTTATGCACTGTTCTGGTTATCTACTGCTGCATAGCAAACTAGCCCAAAACCTCAAGCCTTAAAAGAAGTACCGTTATGTCTCATGGTTTGAGGGAGTGGCATCAGTATTTAAGTAGTACTTTGCTGGTAATTTTTCTGTTATTGTGATATTGATTGATTCACCTGGGGGCATATCTGAAGGGTCAAAGTGGCTGCAATTGTATGTCTGTCACCTTGATGGGGAGGGCTCTAAAGGCTGACTCAGTTGGGACAACCATAGCACCTACACATGACCATTGCAGCATGGTGGTCTCAAAGGAACCAGACTCTTGACTGTCAGTCCTGGATCCCTAAAGTGTCCCAAGAGGCCATTGAAGCCTCAGAAACCCGTGAACATTACTTTGGAACATTCTATTGGTAAAGCAAATCACTAAGGCTGGCCAGGATTATAGGGGAGGAGAATTAGACTAGAAACAACATAGCGTTGCCTTCCCAATTTAGTCTACTGACCTCCACAGTTGTAGAAGAATAAGTTTGTGCTGTTTTAAAACATTAAATGTTTGGCAATCTGCTACAGCAGAGACACACAAAAAACACATTTGCTTTGTTTTTATTATGCATGTATGTGTTTATTTAATCGTGAGAAACTGACTGCCTGATTACAGCTTTAAAGTACAAAGAAATTGCAGTCAAAAGATGCTTGGGGAAAAAAAGTCTTCTTGCTAGAAAAGGGACAAAATTCTAAATGTATAAGTACAAGTATCTATTATCGCTGTTTTTATCCTGTCTTGGTTCTGAAAGACTCAACTGATCATTAAAATTTTGGGTGCCTTTTTTATTTTGAATTAATGTTCGTTCAAAACAATATACTAACAAACAAATTTCTAGGCGTCAGAGCATATTGCAATAAGCTAATGTGCTTATATCATTTTTTGTTGATTTATCATATCCTTGAGTTTTGCTAAATGACATGTAGTTACAGATTTTAGCTTCATATATGAAATATTTAAAAAACAAAAAAATCTATAACTGTTATATAATTATCCATCATAAATCCATAAAAATATATTTGATCACAGTTATAGAGGACTCATGGAGAAGAAAGGTTCTTTTGAATCAGGAGACTGAGGTTTGTATTTCCACAGTGCCATTTTTTTCCAGTGGCCTCTAATCCTTCAAATATTTTTTGGGAAACCAAATGACAGTTTTTACCAAAAACAGGAAAAGGTGAAAGATAGCTGGGACTAGGAACCTCGAAAGCTTTTCTTACAGTTGCTCAAATTGCATCAGTCTCTTTAATATTTTTAGTTTAAATGTTCATCTTTGCTAAATTTTATTTCTGCATTAAGTGCTATCATTTTATTATCTTGTCCTTTGTGAATATACGCAGTTACTCTGTAAGGCCTCATTCTTTAGCCATTGCCAGTATTTTCAATAAAAGAACCTCTACAGATGTTCATATGAGTGAACAGCATCTGGAAGCCTGGCCAGGGGCCAGCCAGGTAGATTAGGCTTGCTTGGGTGTTTCAGGAACAAAGTTATTATTTCTACAGCCTACAACGAGAGTTCAATTTTATTTCTTTTGAATTGGACTCTTTAATCTCTTAGCTTGCTTGCCTTGTGGGAAATGCATTAGGATTTATGGCTAGGGCCCATGGTTATTCACTTGTTTTTTTGGCCTTTCTAAAACCTAGATTATTAACCCTAAAATTACAGAAATATAATCATGGAATGAGTATGTTTTAAATTTTTTAATACCCAAATACTTATAAAATCTTAAACACTCAAGAAAAATATTTAAGTCTGCCAATGGAAGGCAGTGTTTTAGTGGAAATCAGAGTTCCTTACAGCTTTATACTGGCTGACTATTCTGTCTCCATTGTGAACTTACAGAACTTTTCGGGAATCTAAGTGTCTTCTGGGGACATTTCTATGGCATTGGTTCCTGGTGGCTGGAAATGTGCACATTCTATATTATTGAGATATTGAGATTCACAGTTCAGCTTGTGTTGTAGAATAAAGTAATAAATGGCATATTACACCTTATCATTGTGAACTCTGAAATATATTTTAGAGGCTTGTTCTTTCCAAAGAGTTCTTATAATACATTCTGTGGCCTAGAAATATTTTCTGTTGATCTAAAGTCACTGTGTATGGAAGGTTCTCTATGTGGGTATCTCTACAAGTCTACAAGGGGCAGATTTCCAAGATCTCCACACATGAATTAATCACACCTTTGCTTGTGTGTGGTGGAGCTTTCGGTTCAGTCTGATTTCTGGAAAAGGACCACCCAGTCTTTACATTTGTCCTAACAAATTGCTACTTATTCCAAGAAGAAAATTCATTAATATCTTAATAAATGAGAGTTGTTTGCATCACTAGAGTATTTGTCAGCTAGGAACCTTTGACTAATTTGACTCTGACAGACTCAGTCTGATTCCATTAGTAATTTGATAAAGAGCTGTAGCCAGTTGGCTCCAGACCAGATTTCAGTATGGCCCCCGGCCCACCAGCTCAATGCTACTTTGTGTGGTGTTGCTCCGTTCTGTTAAACAGATGTTATGATTTAGGCCAATCATCCTGGATTTCATTAGGAAGAAAAATAGTCACCTGTTTATTTCATTCATTCAGTCTTCAATGGACCAATCAATGGACTGAACATGTGTGGTCTGTAAATTTTGATCCCAGCTTTATCTACTATTTATAGCAAATACTTTAGAATGCCATTCCTCCATGTTTCTTAAAATACTCTCCTCTACACAGTAGGTTTCCCTGGTTCTTTGCTCTTTATATTTACAGATTAATGACTTTAAATCACAATCAAAAGAGATAATTCTCAACATGCAGTGGTTTTCAGATATTCTTTTCCCGAACCAATGCTTTTCCTCTTGAAATAACATTATTTTTATATTTCAGAAGTTTGGTTTCATATTTAATACAGAACGCTAGGAAAAGTTAAGTCAATTTTCTCATAGTAGTTTCTTATCGATTACAAACTGATGTTAGGAATGTATTTATGTACACAATGGTAATAGAAGCAGACTGCTACCTCACGAGAGACAGAAAATGAGATTTAGTAGGCATTGTCTGCAGAATTTTCATACTTGAGGTTGGCCATAAACATCAGCTAGGTTTTTGGTTAAATACATTGACAGATTTATGCAGACATCCACGTATTTATTCAGAATCTTCTATATCCCTTGTAGTGTGTGTATACTTCACTGGGTTACAGAGATTAACAAGTGACACATTCCTTCAGTTATCACCTGCTTTGCATTTGTGCTTCAGGATAAATAAACTCTACTGACATCTCCTTGTTCACTGTATTTCCCCACACTGTCTTCTGTTTCCAGTAAAATTCTTTGTGCTATGCTTAGTCTTTTTGTCCTAGGCAGTGTCTTTGGTCAAATGAAGCAAGCATTCCTTTTCACCCATAATGATTATAACAAACAATTACTCTAAGGCTTATTGGTTACAACATTTTTTATTTCTACTTTTTAAGTAGAGTGCAGTGGAAAGAGACAAAAGAGAGATCAGCTTTCTTTCTTCCCTTTTCTTTCTTTAAGCAACTCCATTCCTTTCTCCTACTTCCTAGTTAATATGAATTGCTTTTTTTCATTTCTTTCCTTACTCTTCTAAAGTCAGAAGTAATAGTAGGTGATGTAGTATGACATGGAATAGATAGTGGGTCTACACTAAGATAGAACCATTTTTAGTCTTTTTTTTTTGGTATGTCTTCAATTAGACTGAATATTATGATTACTTCAGTAAAATTGTATCAAAGAAAATAGTATATTAAAAATTTATGAGCCAATATTTTGTTAGAGGGCTTATAGCAAATTAACAATGTTTGAAACATATTTCGTACTTTTTCATGTTTATTTTCTTTATAAGACTTAAGTAAGAGTGATGGCTTTATTTGTTCAATGCATGATGGTTTTTCTAGGGGAAAGGAAAAAGCCTTTGGCAATGACAAATAGCCTGTAATGTATGTAATTATTAATAGTTTGGACAATGCTATTTTTAGTCCATCTCAATTAAATTTTCATTTGTGATCTTTAGTGTGTTATACATGTAATTATTATTTCTTTTAAATTTGCTAAGTCACACAGATGAAAATAACAGCACAGGTAAATTAGAATGATTTTTAAATGTCATAAACAAGAGCAAAGCGTTCAAACTCTCCAAGATGTCCAATGGTGAAATAAATGTACTATCTACATAAAAAGTAAATTAAAAATATCTAGCCTAAAGTGTTATGAGTGTTTGCTACTGGTAAAGTTTGTAACAACTGAATAAATATTTAGTGACAGTTATTCTCCTTTTATTTATGCTATGAAGATTTATTGCATTTAAATTTTGTAAAAATATAATGATACTTTATTGAATTTTCTTTAGTTTAAGTGCCCAAGGATAGGATGATGTTCACTGGGTTTTACGATCATCAAATCCAGAAGGAACCAATCTTTTAACATGATTGGTTGAAACTTTCTGATGAATTTTTTGGATTAAATTCAGAATAAAATATGATTTTGTTAAAATCTGTTTAAATTCTGAGATTGAATTGCAACAGTAGAGGTGGTTGTAATAGCCAATTGACAGAATTTCATATGAAGTTATTACACTGATTTTCTCATTATGTCTTTTCAGATATTACATATTCTATTGATTTCACACCTTTCTCAATAATACTCTAAATGTATTAAATTATTAGTATGCCCTGAACATATTTTTTGATATGTATTTCTCTCCCAAAAAGTATTCCATTTTGAGTGATTTGTGTTTTTAAAAATTTTTTTTCTTCTTTTTAAAATAGGCCTTTAGTGAATTTGAGATTGAGCAGCATCAAGAATGTGCTTATGACCACTTAGAAGTATTTGATGGAGAAACAGAAAAGTCACCAATTCTTGGACGACTATGTGGCAACAACATACCAGATCCCCTTGTGGCTACCGGAAATAAAATGTTTGTTCGGTTTGTTTCTGATGCATCTGTTCAAAGGAAAGGCTTTCAAGCCACGCATTCTACAGGTCAGCAACTTAGAGTCATGCTTCTCTTTTTGGCCAAGATCTAGGTTTCTCTTCTGGATAATTTGGTTCAATAATAGAATTGCAAATAAATCTCCAAACATAGCAGATGAAATTTCACTGAAGCACTATGTGAAATATTTGCAGAACCACACAGCATCCTACTTAAAGATCTTTGCAGTTGTTGAGCATTTAGGGAAACCCAAAAGTTTTTGCCTGATTTGTCATTAGTGCAGTTTGTTTAAGTAGAACTGTTCAGTATTTATATAATGTAATATCACATTAAATTTAGCAGTTTGATTTATATGTTATATTTAACAGAGAGAAATCTATGGCTTGATATTAAAAATTTATGTTTTATCTAATAACCTATCTGGTTAGCTAGATTTTACATTAATATATTTTTATAAATAAGTTTATGACTGATCTTTTTGATGGAGCCTCTATTTTTCCTTTTTTTAGTTGATATGCAACATGATCTTTTGCCTAAACTTCCTTTCTAATTTACTCTTAAAGATTTCAACTAACAGTTCTGGGAATCTTAAATAAAATTTAATTTAGAAAAATACGAACACTTTTAGGCAAAAATATAAAAGAATATTATTTATAGTTTGGAGACAGTTTAATTATACTTTCCATAAAAGATCTAAAGAATGTCCCCTTTTCATTCAGTTAAAACGATGTGTCAGTTAAATGTAGACATTAGCTAGTCAGTTAGCTTATACTGACACCTAGTGGCATAGCTAATGCATAAGCGATTGACACATGGGAGAAATTTGTCTTGTTGGAAAACAAAGCATAAAAATACACAAACTCATCCATGAAATGCTTTTAGTGAAATATTGTCATGATTTTCTGCTGATTGCTTTTATTTTTTAACTCTTTTTTATAATTCATAATTTTGACTATTCCATTATCCAACATTATTTTTCACTCTGGTATATTTTATTGTGAGCATTAGATTTATGTTGAGGTCTGTGAGAAAGATATTGTCAGGATACTAATCTTATTAACAATAGTAATTATTGGACTTATGTCAGTGACACAAAATAATTACTTCTCGTGATTAATATAAATATTATGGCATGAGGAAAATCTTACATGAAACAGAAATGTCATGCTAATGAGAGATTCTCCACACATTTGGCATTTATGTTTTGTATATTTTTCTTATAACTTGTCACATAATAAAGGGGTGAAAAAATAAAATCCTATTACTTAATCAATATTTTGCTGATAGCACCAAGTTCATCACATTTTAAAAAATATTGTCATCATAGGTTCCAAGAAGGCAATGTGAAAATATGCTGTCAAAACTGTTTAAATAGTTGATGATATGGTACTTTGAGATTATCTACCTTTTTTTCTCATTTAGTTTTACAAAAAATTACTCTTCTACTTCCTCTTTTTATCCCAAGTAAGTGGAAGGACGGAGGTTCCATTATGTCACAGTGTGTCGGTACATACGGGTTCCTGGTACAAGTGAACCCTTACCTAGCAGGAAACTTTCAAAAAGATCATTTCTTTGGATCTCTGTGTTTTCATCCGTAAAATAATAAACCCAGGGTTACTTACAGCAGAAAACTCCTAATTTGCGTGACTTCTGCCCATGCATGCTATTCGCAGTGTTTGTGTTATAATGAACATTTCATTGAGAGGATCTAATTTTACCTTAATAGGGGTCATTTATTGTGATCCAATGGTATAGAATGCACTGGGCATTTTAGGCATACACACTCATACTTTACATGCATTGAATCCTCAAAAGAACTGTATGATATAGATATTAGCATCATTTTGCAGATGAAGACAGTGAAAATCTGGACGATTAATTTGCAGTTTCTAAAATAGTGTCAAAGCCTGAATTTTATTTAATTCTGATTGTTTCCAAAGCTAATGTACTTCCTACTATACTAATATATTCTTATGTAAAACTTTTGGATTAGGAAGAAAATGAGTATAAAACTATCATTATTAGGTGAAGATTGAATGCTTCTTTATAGAAATATTAAGCAAATCTCTTCAAAGTATATAAGTGACCAGGCTCATTCTATTTCCCTGTTTCATTCACAACCATTTAGATATCCACGTGCGGAACTCCAATCACAATTTGTTAGGCAAAATGTGCTTTGGATATTCTTTAATCCTGCCCTGTCATTTCAGAAATGAGAAATCTGAGGCTAAAAAGTTTAATGGTAACTGAAATAGGACAAGAAGTTAATAACAGTTGAAATTAGAGTCCCTGCTTCCCAACTCCTGTTCCTTTATTATTGTGAGAATTTTTGATATTATTTGTTTGTTTTATCCACTATGTTGGAATTTTTCTGGGCGGACTTTTATTTCTGTTACTTTCTAGTAGTCATACATGCTCAAATATTCTTATCTACGTCTGCTTTTATTTCTCCTCAAAGTCTCTTTAACAGGTTCATTTATTCTACTCTTTGATCAAATATTTGTTTTTCATCTGCTTTGGACAATGTAAATGCATGGGAATTTTTAAGACAAGGGAAGGAATTCCTGCCTATTGACAGCTTACAGTCTGAGAAGTTAAACTTGTGATGTTCAGTTTATCTTTTAATTTCTGCTGACAAGACGACCAAGTCCAGTACCATATCTGTCAGCTTTTGCTACATGTATAAAGCATTTATTCATTATTTACTATCTTCTGAATATGGATGGCTATTTTTGATGTATCCTTAAGTATATAGTTTAATTTGCTTAGGTAAATTTATATTTCTGTATACAATTTTAATTGTATCCACAAGAAAAATTTCTAAAGCTATGAATTTTAAAACTTGGTGATTAGAAATGTTGTAATGTATAATGATGGCTGCTTTTCTTTACAAGCAAAAAAAAAAAGTCCATGGAAAATGGACTTAATTGGAAAGAGTTCTTTTTTCCTCTGACAGTTTGTTCAAATTCTAATTCCAAATTTATTTTAATAAGGAAACAAATGGTATTACTCCAGCCTTAAATTAGTTAATTAAAGGAAACACATTTTTAGTAGAAAAAAATGTCCTGTGTCTTTTCTAAGAAGATATGGCTGCAGAACAGAAAAGCAGGAGAAACATGGAGAGAAAATAATTTTAAAATTCATCGCATTGTCTCTTGGGACTCCTTTTCTATAGTATAAAATATCATACTCTTTGTCAATGACATTTAAAAATAAAATATTATTAAACTCCTTGGAAAGGAAATTATTTTGATCTAAATCAATTAAATTAGAGTGCTTACTAAAAGCATTTATAGATCAAATTACAAGATTTCTCCTAGAGTTTAATACTTTACCAGGCAATAAACAAACCTCTTTCTAAATTAACATGAAGTTCACCCTAGGCTTCTCTTCCCTTCTTGTTACCTTTCTTATTCAGCTTCATTTTCCATTTCTCAGAATTCTACAGGAAACTCTGGCAGCTGTTCTTTAGTTGATGTAAAAATGGTATTGCCAACATACTAAATAACTGGTTTTATATTTTTCTGACTTGGTAAATGAATAGGTAGATTTGATGAAAATGTGTTCACCGTATTTAAAAGTCATCTTTTAAAGTGGCCTATTACAATAAATGACCTATTGATCACTGCTTGAATGGCCAGGAGGATTCTGGAAAACACCCAGTAGCAATTGCCCTCAGGCTACCTATGTTATTCTGGAATTTCTCTCGGGGCATATTATAGGTTGGTGCAACAGTAATTGCAGTTTAACAAAATCACACCTCTTGTGTATATAGCATTCAAATGTTCATTTCATTACAAATTCATCCTGTGGACTAAATTCTGTCATGCGGGTTGTGTGTGTGTGTGTGTGTGTGTGTGTGTGTGTATGGTGGTTAGAACAATAATTCCAGGTTTATTAGTTTGAGTGGTGATCTATAAGAATAAAGGTGTGCATTGCAACAGATGCACGAAAAAGGAAGCAAAAATGGGGGGAACTTCTTGTTATCCTCAAATGTAACTTAAGACATTTGTTTCTAAATGTAGGCCATTTTTCCCGTTTTTAATAAAGTCTCATAAAGACACCTTTCTGTGATTTTCAGATTTACAAAGCCTCTATAAAGTTATTTTTCCTGTTCTGTTTAATTTCTTCAGTTTCTCCTTGATTTCTTTCCAAGCTGTGGCTGGCAGAGGGTTGCTTCTTGTGGATCCTGGTCTTTGTGTTGCGACCTTGTATCTGTGAGGCAGGCACACAAAAGGGTGCCTGCACCAGATCTCTGGCTCCTCCCCTCAGCACTTCCTGGGCTGGAATGAAAGTAATGCAAGTGCTGAGGTTTAATTTAAATCTGAAAACAATACATATCAGTCAATTCTCAAAACTGGAGAATAGGTAGAATTTTTTGAACAATCTGTAAATGACATTACACTGATTTACACATTTATATGTTGAATTCAGAAATATTTTTCACAAAATATTTTACTGGTTTTCGAAAACAGAATTTTTCATTTCTAATAGCAGATTAATAGTGCTTTAAATTGTTCAATTTTCCTGATTTTTCATTTCATACCTGAGTGGATCCTAGAGTACAGATGATGGCATTTACATGTACTCATAGGAAAATAATAACAATAATAATGGTAGCTCACATTTACATGGGTTTTACCATGCCAGGCATCTTTCAAGCATTTTTCATATATTAACCTATGCACTCTTCATCTGAACCCTATGATGTGAGTACTATTTATGATTCTCTTTTTAGAAATGAAGTTCTGGTAAATGACAGAGCCAGATTTGCACCCAGGCAATTTGACTGGGAGTTCCATCACAAGAAAGGAGAAATAATCCTTGGAGTTACTGAGATAACAAAAGTACCATAGTGGGAAAGGGAAGATGCCTGGCTTCCAGTTTGTGGGACTTGGGAGGTAAAATCCCAAGGCTAATTGATATTCCACTTTCAGGGATATTTCCTCACATAAATACATTTGTAATAGTTACACCTCTATCAGTTGGTTGTGTGAGCTACTCATGTACCATTTGGAAGATGAAGGGATATTTGCATTCACTGTAACACAGCCCAATAGGGAAGCCATTCTCATAATTGGAACCCTAGCTGGAAGTTCCTTCATATATTAGTCACACAAAAGTCTCCGAATTTGCGGTTGTTTATGACAATGCCCATAGATTTGCTTGGACACACCTGAATTCAGACATGTGTGAAAGGGATCCCATACCCACAATTCAGAAATACTTTGTTATTTAAAAATCACCAAACCACAATATGGGTAAACTATATACAAATCTGAAAAGTCCAATTTAGAATTTCAACTGTCTAACCATCTTCACTAAGAACTATCTGGTCACAGACTACCATGACAGTGTTACAGTTGTACCTGGCTATCCAGTAGTTTTGCTTCTCCAGCTCTTGCCACATCAGATTTTCCCTGGGATGTTCCTCATTTTAGCAGTGAAATTCCTGCTTCCCAGAAACTCTTTCAATCCTTAATAAACAAGGACAGAAAGAGACTCTACTTTCTCCTGACACTTTCATATCCGATTCTTTCATCTCCCTCCCAACCACCATTCTTGCTTGCACGAGTTGGTGGGGCATTGTAGGCTCTCTCTGCCTTTATTTGATCTCCAGTAATTAAAAAGTTTTAGGGCTCTTGCTGGGTGCAGTGGCTCATACCTGTAATCCCAACACTTCGGGAGGCTGAGGCAGCTGGATCACTTGAGGTCAGGAGTTCAAGACCAGCCTGGCCAACATGGTGATACCCTTCTCTACTGAAAATACAAAACATTAGCCACGTGTGGTAGTGCATGCCTGTAGTGCCAGTTACTTGGGATGGTGAGGCAGGAGAATCGCTTGAATCTGGGGGGCAGAAGTTACAGCGATCCGAAACATGCCACTGCATTCCAGCCTGGGTTAATGCTCGATATTTTGTATAAAAAAAAAAAAAAAAAAAAATTTGGGCCTCTGACTACAAAGTGTTCCTGAGAAGAGTGTTTGAAACCTTTTATTATTAAATTATACCAGCTAAAAGGTTTTATGCACACTTATTTATTTGCGTTACAAAAGTAATAACTGGTAAAGCCTATGATTATTAATTTATGTTTTTTAAAGGAGCTATGAGGAACATTTAATACTTTTTCTTATAATAAACACAGACTATCATTGGATATGTTCTAAAATTGCAAAGATAATTATAATTATGATACATGTAGGTTTCCCCTGTCAAGTTTGATAAATATTTCTAAGTATTCTATGTAGAAAGTTCTATATAGCACAAATACACACAGAGGAGTTTTATATATAATGTCGATTTTCAAGTTATTTCTTACTTCTTTGGATTTGGGGTTCTTAAATCGTTAGGATTAAATTTGAGTTAATACTCTGGCCTCTTTATGAAAACAGTTATTTGAGACTAGAAACAGTATTAGGTATAACAGTCTTAAAAACTGTTGAGTTACTAGGTGGTAGATTCTGAGTGATTGTCATGTTTTAAATTCTCAGACCTCACTAAAATTGGTACCATTATTTCCATCTGTATTATTTTCATCTGTAATACTGGCTCTCCAGTTATGGAAACCATGTCTTATGCTGGAAGTATAAACAGAAGTTAAACAATGGTTAGGCTACACTGAAATTTAAATTGGAACTTGTTAAAGCTTATTGACCTTACTCATTTTATTTTTCTTTCCTGGGCAGAGTGTGGCGGCCGATTGAAAGCAGAATCAAAACCCAGAGATTTGTATTCACATGCCCAGTTTGGTGATAACAACTACCTGGGACAGGTTGACTGTGAATGGCTGCTAGTATCAGAACAGGGCTCTCGACTTGAATTATCCTTCCAGACGTTTGAAGTGGAAGAAGAAGCAGACTGTGGCTATGACTATGTGGAGCTCTTTGATGGTTTCGATTCAACAGCTGTGGGACTTGGTCGATTCTGTGGATCTGGGGTAAATATACCACCAACAGGATACCCTAGACATGATTATAGATACCTACTGATTCATGATTGATATGTGTACCATTTACAAGTTGTAAATATACCACCAACAGGCTACACTAGACATGATTAAAGATGCCTATTGATTTGTGATTGATATGTGTAACATTTACAAATTGGCAGTGTTTTTGCAAAAAAAAAAGTGACATAATATTAAAAATGACTCGACAAAATATAACATGTCTCTACCCTTATCACTTCTCCACTTCTAATGATTTTGGCTGAATAATATCAGATGAAACAGATGAAATCAGTAGGTATAATTTCTTGTCACTTTTCTATGTTCTAACTTCTTCTTATGCAATCAATATTTAAATTCTTAATCTAAAAGCAATATATTTACACACACACCATTGACAATTCTGTCATGTTTCTAAATTAAAGCATAAAGAAAAAAATAGTATGCACACCATTCTAATTCACATTCTCTTTTCAACAAATATATTTGATGGGAGTGGCAGGGTCAGCCACTGGTGTGTGTACACAGGCAGTGCTACAGGTAATTGTTCCATTGCAGAGTGTCCCTTGTGCAGGTGTAGAGTGCCAGGTACAGGCCAGAAGAGGTCACCATAAGAAATAAGGAAAAGAAAAACTTAGGGTTTTCTTAATGCTTTTCCCCCAGATTCACTCCATTAATATTTATATATTTATAGACTTCTAAATACGTATTTTGTCCTGAAGATATTAATCTCAGTTTTTCAAGTGTCTACCAGTAGCTATTGCTTAAGTAATACTGTTGAACTCCTGTGCAAATGACAACTGAAATGAAACAAAAAGCTTCTTGGTTCTTAGATTATTAAAACACGAAATAATGGAAGATTTGGATTCTGGAAGTTGCTCTGCTTCAGAACAGCTTCTGAAACACATTTAGTATCTCTTTACACTCTCTGAAGCTCACTTTAGTGATTTGTAAATCAAGAGAACTTGGCTTAAAAGTTTAGAAAATAACACTGAAATTCCAGAGAGAAAAGTGCCCAGAACATAGAAACAGTAATATATATTCGAAGCCTAGCTACTCATCGACTAGCAGCGTGAGCTCTAGCATGTCACTTTCTTCTCTGAATCCCATTTTCTCCTCTGTAAAGTGAAGAAGTTGATTACACCTACTCTCCAATGTTGTTGGGAAGATTAAATTATATTCCAAAGAGAAGTATTCCCAAACATGCATTACACTCAATAAAAAGTGATTCGTTCTATTGCTTGTTTACTTGCTTGCTTGTTTGTTTTTTTCTTCAGCCACCAGAAGAGATTTATTCAATTGGAGATGGAGTTTTAATTCATTTTCACACTGATGACACAATCAACAAGAAGGGATTTCATATAAGATACAAAAGCATACGATATCCGGATACTACACATACCAAAAAATAACACCAAAACCTCTGTCAGAACATAAAGGAATGTGCATAATGGAAAGAAGACATATTTTTTTAAAAAACTGAAGATATAGGCATAAATGTTTTATATAAAGAGTTTGAACAAAAAATCCCTGTAAGACCAAAATTATCTTTGTACTAAAAGAGAAGTTTGCAGCAAATCCTCATCAGCATTACAAGGATATTTGAACTCCATGCTTGATGGTATTAATAAAGCTGATGAAAGGGCATCACGTTCTTCAAGGAAGACTCTACAAGCTTTTGTTCACAGCATGAAATAGATGCCTCACAATTCAGACAGTTCAATTCAGGAGCTGTGACCCTGCAGACTTCTTTTTAACAATTTGTCAGGATTTGGGGATATAAAGTGATCTTGCAGGTCATAAACTGGAAAACACGATTCTGGTTGTCTTATGATAATTGCTTTGACTTTTATCTTGGATATAGTGTAAACCAGATCTTTGTAAGGTGTTGGGAAATGGGAGTCTTTTGAGGGTGATTTGTACTTTCAGTGTGTATGTGTGTGTCTGGTGTTTGGAAACTGGAATATTTCAGCTTCATTGTTTCCACTTGCAGGCCAGCTTAACCTCTTTGAAACACAAATGATCTTGAGAACACTTTAGTGTAGTTACATTTTGATGAGTTTGAAATGTCAGTAGTGTCTATTCTAGACATCAGTTCTTTAAGTCTCAGAAAATGCCCAGTGAATTGGTAAATTCAGTTCTTTTTTTTTGGAAGTGCTGCCTTTTCACACCAAATCCAAGAAGCCTATGATGTCTTATGAACCTTATGAGAAAACTCTGAAGAGGTGTGAAGAGGATTCTTCTGAATGACATCTGGATGGTTCATTACTCAAGTTACTACTGCTGCTATTGTCTTTCCTTTGTTGTCAATCTGTTATTGTTGTAGCTATTATTGTTGATGTTGTCATGGTTAATCTATTTTTTAAAAATGAAATGAAGCAGAAGTAGGCTTTGTGAGAACTGTAAGATCGCTTTCATTTTTCTCTTCCTGGGATATAGTTTTTCAAAATGCAATGCTGGAAAAAAAAAAGATTTATTTCTGAAAGACTTCTTATGGTGCTATTCCATAAACATTTTTTTAATCAAGTTTTTGACCTTTGAGCCAACCCACCTGTAGACTACGAATGTCTCCCTATGGCTAGTGGCATTTGAAGACTAAAGACTTCTTAAATATATCTAGAGTATATCATTGCAAGGGCAGCACTTGTCCTGTGGAACAACTACATATAATGCCTTAGAATTCTTGCACATGATCATACAGATCCTCCTACACATGAACATAATAGTGTTCACTGGAACATTGAAATGTTGAACATAATAGTGTATGTTAATTAACAGCTCGGTGAAGAAAATCCATTTCCATGACTGAGGCATTGGATATAAACATGATGACCTGCTTTCCTTTTGCAGAAAACGTAATTTTAGGTTGCATTTTCTGCTTTAAAGGCATGTGTGTTTTAAAATTAATGTATGTAGATGTGTGATTGTCTGAGCGAGTGAAACTACAAGTGGTGAAAAACAATAGGTGGTTGAAAAGTTAAAATTTATTTGCCAAGTTCTACAAGAATTCCATTTGAAACAGCGCCTTCCTTAGGTTTCATGGACAAATAATAGGAACTTCTAATTATGATCAATACAGTTAAAGAAAGGCTCTTTCCTTTAGAGAAACACCATTTTGATGTCAATATAGATTACTGTATGAAGTAGCTTTGTTTCTGTTACCTGTCCATGAGCATACGACATTTAATACAATTGGGTATATTCTTTCAGTTTTACAAAATTATACACACAAATGTAGCTTATCTGTTTTTTTTTCTTAAATTGTTGCCCTGAAAAATTTTCTTGCATATGAATTGTAAAATGTAAATATATTTTTAAAACCAATGTTTTGATCTTATTGAATGTTACTCTGAAAATGTATAACTATTGCCTGCAATGTAGATGAGCCTTTTAGTAGAGCCAATTTATTCCAGTAACTTCTTTCATATTTGCTCACTAATCTCCAGCTAGCCAAAATATGCCAGGAATGGGAAAAAGAGGAGAAAAAAGCATCAACATTAACACCTATGCTGTTCTATACTATTCCTACCCCTGTGCTAGGAATGTGCATTATCCATGTTTAAACTCCATGCTACACTTTGAGGACTGTCATAATGTTCTCATTTTGTAGTTCAGAAAGTGAGGCTCAAAGAATTTACATAACAAAGTCACAGTGTAAAGTTAGATGTTGAAATCCAGTTTGTCTTATATAAAAGTTTCTGCTTGTTCTACAAAATGAAGTAGAATCAATCTTGACCTATATAAATAGTAGATTTTTTTATGGTGAAACTTTCCCACATAAAGTAAATTTTAGGGGTGAATTAGAGTAAAATTTTCAGGATTAACATTTTGTTCTTTTAAAGAACAGCATGAAAATTAGAATATCGACGGTAGCTATCTTTAAGAATCAGAATTAGTACTAGAAATTTTAAAAACAAACTACAGTTTGGAGTTAGTATGAACCTTTTGTGAAAATAAATATATTAAATTATTTTGCCTGATGTGGTAGGGGAAATGTCTTGCTCTATATTAAGAAATATTCTGGATATTCTGATTGACGTCTTATTAGGCCACAGTGAGCTGTGCTCAGCACGATTGAGAAATTAGGTATTTAGAAGGCATATAGAGACGTTGTCGTAAGTAGGTCTTCAATGTGAACATTAATTTTTATTGTATCTTATGTCAGGTAACAGTTTACCACATATTATTTTTATATTAATTCAACATTTGCCTTAAATATGTTGTTAAATGAAAATACAAACAGCTTCATTGTTGTTTTGTTAATAATTGTTAGTTACTATTCCAGGCATTTTATTAAATTAATTTTGTAAATTATTTTCCACCCCTACATCAGTATATTGGTTGTGCTTTATGTTTGCCAAAGTTCTAGTCCCATATTGTCTTCTCTGACTATATACAGAAAAAAACAACAACAACACTGTTCTCACTTGATTTCATTAAATTCTTTTTAAAAGTCAATTTTGAAAATAACTGTAGTTTATTAAGGAGATTGTGACATAACATAAATGGACAAAATACCTTTTAAAAAGAAATGGATGAAAAGGAATTGTGTTTCCAAAGCCCTCAAGTATCTCATTCCTATATTGGCTGGATTTTTGCTCTCTAGGACTAATTTTAACGTGTCATAGTATGAGATTCAAATTCTGTTTAACTTTGTTTCCAAATATCTTAGTCTGTTTTATTTGGTTTGTAATACTGCTGTATTTTTGGTGGTAAGCTTCAAATACTGCTGTATTTTTGGTGGTATGCTTCAAATGTCAGATTTTGTTCTCTCTTATAGAAAATTCTCTAAAAGCATCAAATGACTAATTTTATTTTTATAAGTTTAAAATTTATTTTTTAAAAGAAACATTCAATTACATGTAGATTAAACCTGTGTGACATTATAAATTACTTAAAACAGTTATCAAACATTTGGAAACTATTATTTGCTAATAAGAATAAGACTTGCCTTATGGAAAATCTTTGATGCCACTCGTTAAATCAGGCATGGAAGGAGGAAAGAAGAAGATATAATTGCCTCCTAAATATGTATAATTCAAATTGCAGTAATGTTTTCTATTTTACAACCACAAAGGTGTAATAAGAACTTACTGGCCAGGTGCAGTGGCTCACAACGGTAATCCCAGCACTTTGGGATGCCAAGGTGGGTGGTTCACCTGATGTCAGGAGTTTGAGTACAGCCTGACTAACCTGGAGAAACCCCGTCTCTTCTAACAATACAAAATTAGCTGGGTGTGGTGGCACATGCCTGTAATCCAAGCTACTTGGGAGGCTGAGGCAGGAGAATCTCCCGAACCCAGGAGGTGGAAGTAGAGATCACACCATTGCATTCAAGCCTGGGCAACAAGAGCAAAACCCTGTCTCAAAAAAAAAAAAAAAAAAGAAAGAAATTGAAAGTTTTTGGGCTTCAATGCATGGTAATTGATTTCCAATGAATATTTAGCTTTTGGTCTTTTATGTTATTGTTATAAAACTGAGAAACTTTGTCATTAGCTTAGGAAACAAGTAGTGGAAATGCTGGCTCTGATATTTTGTGAAATAGTAGTTATCTCCAAATTTTCTTCTGACATCTACTTTTTTCACTGTCCTGTTTTCAACCTGCCTAACTTTCTCTCACACCAATATATTGAACCTGAATCCAAGCTGGCCACATGATTCTAGTTCCAGCCATGACATCCTATTGTAAGTACCCATTCAGGATTAATAGAAAGGAATTAATAGGGCTCTGAGCATATTTCACTATATATAACCTCCAATATTCTAAGCGGCAAATGAATACAATGAATATGAACTTCTAAATTCAAAAAACTTGTAGGTGGAAATATAGCTATATAAAAAGCAGTTGGAAAGAAATCTATTAAGCCATATGCAGATTGAGGGTCTTAGAAGGTTCTAGAATCAGGACATACATTTTATTTACTGCCAGGTTGGAGGTACATGAGTAAATATTGAAATTGCTTCTGTTGTTATATTTCTATATGAATACAAGCTAATGGCTTCACCAGTCCCTCTGACCTTATTTTGTTGTCTGTCTGTTTTGCCCTTATATCTAGAAAATTAGTTAAGTAACATTTTATTTTTGCTCAACTATCAAATTTTCAGAGCATACTTGCATCTGAAAACAAATAGCAACAAAGGTTATTCAACCGATTGACACTATTTTAAACATGTGCTCAATGCTTCAGTGTATTTTGCAAATTACATATTTAAAAACAGATTTAATGGTGCTTCTTCTATTGAATGATATAATATTTTTATGTTAGAATTAGTACCTCACAAAAGTAATAGCTGACGTTGAAAACACAGTGGTTATGTCACCGTGGTAATAGATGTGTTAGAGGGATTACTTTAAGGAATGACATTAAGAATATTTAAACAGAAAGATTAACCAGAAAGGACAAAGTGAAATGATTATAGATAATAAACCTTCAATATGTAAAACTCCCCTAAAAATTATTTAGTGGACATTCCTGAAGGGACTGAAATTGAGACTTAAAAGTAAATTGTAGGAAAAATTTCCTCAGGAATCATATATTTTTCAATGTTTCTTTATGAAACATTTCTTTATGAAAAATTTTTTCATAAGGTTTTCAATTTTTATACTACTACATGCATATTAGTTATGTTTGAATTCCCTGGGATTAAAGGCCGCTCATAATAAGTTTTGTCATTTTCAAACAAAAGCATAGTACAACAATGTATTTTACTCACTCATTTATTATATGTATTCACTAAACAAATATTTGCTTAATGCCTGCTAATATGTGTAGTACTGTGCTAAGTACTATGAATTGAAGATAAAAAAGGAAAAAAAATCAATATTTGCTCTCATGAAGTTTAAATTGTAGTTAAAGAGATAAGCATTAATTTAAAGCAACCCCCCAAAGTTGAAGTTTCAATAATAAAACATACATGTGTATTCTACTACCACTTGGGGGCATTTTTGGCAAATTATGTGGTTTATATTTTGAGACTAGCATTAACATAAACATCCTTGGTTCTGCATTTGAGCATTAAAAAAAATTCAGTTGTCCTATAAAAGTGTTTTTTTTTAATCTGTCACTGCTTTTTGAATTTATAAACTATTCAATCTCAGGATGGGCAACTGGGGCTTTTTGTAAACAATACGTTTTACAAAAAAGCTACCTAATAGTAGTACCAGTAGCACTTGATAAATTGTAGTTCAGAATATGAAACACATTTAAACCTTTTTAAAATGTTATTTATCTCCAATCAATGCTGACCTAACTGCTGGAAAAAGGAGAGTTTTCACCAATATGTGGTTGCAGGATGGTAAAATACCTCACTGTCTCACAATTTGCTCCCCTTTCAAGTCAACCGGTAATTTTTTTAAAGGTGAGTAAAGTCCCTAGAATGCTCAACTCTCTCAAGAGCATGCGTACACATGCACGCATGCACACGTGCATACACACACACACACACACACACACAGTGTGTATATATACAAAAGCACTTTGGAGGCACATACCAGCAACCTAAGCAACATTTTATGCACACTGAAAACACTTCATAGAATATGATGCAACAATTTAGAAAAATCTATAGAAAGTTTAGCTAAGAGTAATCCCGAATAGTAAGTAATAGAATTAGACTCTAAGAATTTTAAATGCTGGAATGATCAAATGTAGAGTAAAAAAGAAAAGTGCATTAAAATGATTAAGGAAAGGAAATGGAAATATGTGGAAAAGCTAGAGACACTATCCAAATACTGCATAAATTTTGAAAACAATAAATTAAACTTGCAGAAATGAAAAAATACAGTAATTGAAATAAAAATGTAGACAATATGTTTGATATGATTTATAAAGTGGAAGCACATAAGAATCACAGAACACAACAGAGAGACAAACAGATGAAAAAATATATTTTAGGAGACATGAGAAGTACATGCAAATGTTCAATATATATTATTAGGAATTTTAGCAGAAGACAATATAGAGAATGGAGGAGAATAAAACATTGAATATAAATATCTGTAATGCCCCTGAACTTTTGGGAGACATGTATCCTTACATTTAGCAAACACAAAAAATTCCCAAGGAAAATACATAAAAATAAGGCTGCACTCAGAAAACACATGAAAATAAAGCTTCACTTAAAGCTAAATACATAGAAATAGATAAAAATAGAGATTAGACACATAGTACTGAAATTGATTAATACAAAGTTAAGAAGAAATCTTAAAAGTAGTCAAAGAAAAAGATTATCAAGGAGGAGATACTTTTAGAAATATAGCAGACTTTCCAATATTAAGACAGAATATAGTGAAATCAAGACTTCAAGATATCAAGAGTCAATAATTGTCTACCTTAATTTTTATACCCTGTAAAATACCACTTACAAATAGGAACTGAATTAAGCCAATTTTAGATTAGTACAAACTGAGAGTTTGTCACTAAAGGATCTTCATTGCAAAAACAACTAAGGGATTTTCTTCCAAAAGAAACGATGAAAACTGCAATGCAAATGATATGCAAGAAGGAATGGTTATTAAAGAATTGGTGATTATGTGTTAATTTAAAATATTTACTATAAAATAATGTTACTATCTTATAATTAATGTTATAATATTAATGAATAATTTGAAAAGAAAGTAGAAGTAAATATAAAAAAATATAATATTGTGTACAACTGGAGAGGATTAACTGAAGTTGAAAAGTTCTAAGGTCCTTGTTGTGATTGAGAAGAAGACTACTTTAATATTTTGTTAAATGTTCAGGGTAAAATGATAGTCTAACCAAAAGAAGAGAAGTAGGATATATAACTTCTAAACCAGCAGAGAGAGAAAAATAGTATAAAAATAACAAACCTTAAAGACTGTGTCAAAAGGAGGTTAAAAGGCATAGAAAAAGTGAGAAACATGAACAGCACAAAATAAGATGGTAAAAAGATAGTAGTAATATTTAAAATGTAAAACACATCTTCCAGGCATTTTTCTAAGTGACTGAGGCATTAATTCATTTAATTCTCACAGGTATGTGAGTTAGAATTTATTGTACCCATTTTATGAGTAAGGAAATAAATAAAAAATATACTAGTAATTGTAATAAATGTAAGTACACTAAAATTTCCAATTTAAGGAAAGATATATTCAGATTGGATTAAAGTATCATCTATAAGCTTTTAGAAAAGATGCTTGTAAAAGTATGAAAAAAGTTGAAAATGAAAAAAATAATATTGGGTAGAGTTTAAGTTAATGATAGTTGAGTTTCTTTCAGGCATAAGAGACTGGAATAAAATTAGCAACTCCAATGATAAAAGAAACAATGTATCTAGAACCTTTAAAACAAATTTGATGAATGTAAATCTAGAGCCTTAAAACACATACAATTATCAAAATCATAAAAATGTAACTCATGATGATAATACGAAGATATTAAGATCTTTGTAAGAGAGATAGTATGATATAAAGTATTTGTAAGACATATATCTGGCAAAGGATTAGAAACCAGATTATTTTTAAAATCCTCAAATCCAGTAAGATACAAACAGCCCAATCCATCAGGAATTGGCAATCTACATCTTGTGAGTCAAATTCAGCTCACTGTCTATTTATGTCCAGTCCACAACCTAAGAATGATACATAAAATGACTGTTAGCCTTTTGGCAAGAAAAGTTAAGACCTGAAGACATTGTCTGTTGGGCTATAAATCCTAAAGTGCCCCTTGGTCCTTTGCAGAAGAAGATAGGTAACCCATGTAATCGATAAATGTGCAAAGGATACACATAAGCAATTCACAGAAGAGGAAAGCAGAATATAAAAAAAAAAAAAAAACAGATGAAAACATGTTTGATATTGCTGTTTTTTGGAAAATTCAAATTTAAAGACTAGTATACTATCTTATATCCATTGCATTAGTAACTAAAGGCTTAAACACTATCAAGTGTTTGCAGGGATGTATAGCACAGGAACTTTTACACACTGCTGACAGAAATGTAACCAGTAATGCATCCAAAATGCAAATATTTTGGATAACGGTTTGACTCTATCTAATACTTGCAGGTGTTCTTTTTCATTGACCATAAATTTAAGTCGTTCATATAGAAAACTGTTGTGCATTGAACTGGTTTTAGGAAGTCACCTGAGCTCCAGTAGCTGGGCTGCAGGGAAGCTGTGCAGGCTTCCAGAGACTACTGAGAGAAGCACACAAGAACTAGAACGATGAACCCCTTTCTCCAGAAACATCCTCTGTATTGATGCAGCTTCACGTCAGAAGAGCAAAGGACAATTGTTCTAAAGGACTAGTTCCATTTTCTACAGCAGGCAATGAAAAACATATTTAGAATTGAGAGACAATAAATCAACGATTGGTACATATAATATGGCATATTAGAATATAAATGTACATTATGTATTTATGATCTTTACACGATTCTAATAAATCCACAATCAAAAGAATTAAATATTTGGCTATATTTAAAAACAAAAAGTGTATATGTACCATAAGTTATGCAAAAATAAAATTGCCAGTTAGAAATACCAATCTTCTCCTTCTTTTCTTTCTCCTTTTCCCCCTTTAGCTTCTTTACAACATGACGTATGATTTTTTAAAAAACATGTTTTCAAGGGATTTTAAAATAAAATATTATAACTCACATGTATGTAGATTCTTAATTGAGGTTCAGCATTTATAGAGTGCACAATAACCTTGTGAGATAAGTATTATTATTCCAGTATTACAGATGGGAATCTTGAACATAAAATAAATAACTTCCAAGATCACTTGGTGTCTGTGATGAAGAGAATCCCTTTAAAGAGGGTCGTAGATCTATAAATTATATTTAAATTTAATAAGTAATCATAAATTCAGATTTTCATTTTGCTCTTTATATAGTTGATACATTTTGAATGCTAGTATGTTCAAAGTTGTCTCACTTAAAAGCAAGGAAAGCCATTGGCTTTCCCATTAAGAATATGATTTTATGCAGTTTGATCAAATTTTGTTGATTTCTCTTTAGAGTTATAATAGAGTAGCTTGCCTGAAACTAATATATTCCATCAAGAATAAACAGAAAAGAAAATAATTTTATGTTTAAGGCATCCTCAAGCTTCCAACAGAGCCAGCACTTGAGGGATCAAATGCTCAGATAGAAAGGAAACTGTTAAAAATAAAGCAACATTTTTAAACAATTATTTTTTGAAAAAATACAAGCAATCCATACCCTAAAGGCACTGTCATATATTAGAAGACAAAGGACAACAAATGATGCAGTTATTAAGGAACAAAAAAATGATAGGAAACCCTGATAATTTTCAGTGGAAGATAATTGTCAATAAATACAGTTAACAACTCAATGGGAATCTAGAAGTAAAAATGTATTTGAGTTTTTCTTAGTTTTAGTTTTCTGCAAAGGATCGTCCTAACTTCAGTGAACATTATTAAACTGACATTTTCCTCCTGTTTTTTTCTGTTCTGTTAATTTTAATGAGATCAGGATCGTACTTAAATATGAGAAAAATGTTCCAAATACCAGATATTATAAAACATTTCTGTTAGCATGTTATTATAAAGCTAATATGCAACTGGGTGCGGTGGCTTACGCCTGTAATCCCAGCACTTTGGGAAGTCAAGGTGGGTGGATCACGAGGTCAGGAGTTCGAGATCATCCTGACCAACATGGTGGGACCCCGTCTCTACTAAAAGTACCAAAATTAGCTGGGTGTAGTGGGGCGCACCTGTAATCCCAGCTACTCAGGAGGCTGAGGCAGGGGAATCGCTTGTGCTCGGGAGGGAGAGGTTGCTGTGAACTGAGATCTGCATTCTAGCCTGGAAGCAGAGTCAGACTCCGTCTAAAAAAAAAAAAAAACTGCATTTTATGCTTCAGTTTCCTTTAATTCTGTGGAGAAAGGCAAGGTAAATTAATTTAGTACTATACTGTGCTTCAAACATATAGCTTTTGTTATAAGATAATATGTTTTAGAAAGCACCACAGTAGAGGTTTTGAAAATTATCGAGTGTACCTCAAATTACTTGTCATGCTGATTTTATTTATTCTTGTGTTGATACTTTTTCTGTGCAATGTTTTGAGATCCTCAAATGCAAGAAGCAGACGCTATTTATTTATTTATTTCTGTACTTACACACAACTGAACACTAAAAAGACCTCCTATATATATTGGTTAAATTGAATTGAATTGAAATGGGATTGAATTAAACTAAATTGAACTAATCTGATGTGCTAAAAATTATATCATTCAAAAAATGAGTACTTGTCTTTTAAGATCTGGGATATTTTCTGAGGAATACTGATACGAAGCTAAACCATACGACTAATAAAGAAACAGATTGTCATTTATAATAATGAAGATGAAATATGTTATCCTTCTTTCTTCATAAATATGTTTAGTTTGATCACATTTACAAAACTGTGAAATTACTTTTTTAGAATAAAAAAGATTTCTCTCTTTCTGCATCTCTCGATTTGTCTCATCTGTATTTTACAGCAAATTTGGGTTAAGATGCTAAGGTCATTTTATAGCAACTCTAATAAATTAGATTTTCAGTAATAAGAAAAACATATTTCAATTTTTAAGCAAACATTTGTTCTTTACCTTAAGCTACCTATATGAAAAGATAGGTTATCCTTTAATCCCTTAAAAAGACTAGCTTATCAACGTATAATTTAATGGTAAGAGATGTTTTTTAATAAAGAAGAATGATGCTAAACTTGTAAACATATTTAATTATTGAAGTAAACATTTTAGTTCCACTTAATAATTTGTTTTTCCAAAATGACACCTTTTGATTCCTTTAAATTTTCTGAAAAGAATGAAAAGGATGTCAGTATAACAGATAACCTTGCAAATTTAAAGAGATAGGGAAGTTTGAAATGAAGAGAAATTCCATTTTTATTCTACTGAATCTTTAGCAAATCTGAACCTACTTTATCATAGATTGAGAGCTATTAAATACCTCTATTCATCTGAAATGAATAATATTGGATGAATTCTTACTCTTGCGCAGTCAAATGAAAACACTAAGAATTAAAATTTTGTCTAGAGGTGGAGAACTATGACAGAAAAAAGATTCTTAGTGATAAAAAGGAAGCAGTTAATACACTTTTTAGTGCTACCAATTGTTATTATTGTAAACAAATTAATTGTATGTTAGAGTATTACATAAAGATGACCATGCATAAGTCTATTATAAAAACATAAAAAGATATTGTATATCTTTTTTGAGAAATGTCTACACAGGCCCTTTTCTCATTTCCTTATCAAATTATATTTTCTTCTATAGAGGTGATTTAGTTTCTTATATATTTTGGATATTAACTCATTATCAGATATATGACTTACAAATATTTTCTACCAATCCATAGGTTGTTTCTTCAATTTTCAATTGTTTCCTTTGTTGTGCAGAAGCTTTTTATTTTAGTGTAATTCCATTTTCCCATTTTTGCTTTTGTTGCCTGTGGTTTTGGTATCAAATCTAAAAAAATCATTACCCAGACCAATGTTGTGTAGTTTCTCATCTATGTTTTTGTTTTAGCAGTTTTATAGCTTCAGGTCTTATGTTTACATCTTTAATCCATTTTGAGTTGATTTTTGTATATGTTGTGAAATAGGGGTCTAATTTTGTTTTTCTGCATGTGTATAACCACTTTTCCCAATACTTTGTATTGAGAGACTCTCCATTTTCCTTTATCTATTCTTGACACCTTTGTTGAAAATCAGTTGATGGTATATATGTGTGGGTTAATTTCTCAGCTTTCTATTTTTGGGTTCATGAATCCATTTTAATATTAGTGTGATACTGTTTAAATTACTATTGCTTTGCAATACAGTTTGGAATCAGGTAGTGTGAGGCTTTCAGCTTTGCTTTTATTTCTCTCTCTCTCTCTTTTTTTTTTTTTTTTGAGATGGAGTTTCGCTCTTGTTACCCAGGCTGGAGTGCAATGGCGTGATCTTGGCTCACCACAACCTCCACCTCCTGGGTTCAAGCAATTCTCCTGCCTCAGCCTCCCGAGTAGCTGGGACTACACGCATGCGCCACCATGCCCAGCTATTTTTTTTGTATTTTTAGTAGAGACTGGTCACCATGTTGACCAGAATGGTCTTGATTTCTTGACTTCCTGATCTACCCACCTCAGCCTCCCAAAGTGCTGAGATTATAGGTGTGAGCCACCATGCCCGGCCTTTTTTTCTCTTGTTTATGATTGCCTTGGCTATTTGAGTTTCTTTTTCAGAAAGTTTGTTGTTACTGTGTAGAAAGGCTAATTTTTTGTGTTGATTTCTTTGTCTTGGAAATTTACCACATTTGTTTATTCATTCTAACAGGTTTTTGGTGACATCTTTTAGGGTTTTCTCTATCTAAGATTATATCATTAGCAAATAGGAACAATTTCACATCTTCCTTTCCTATATGGATGCTTTTATTTCTTTTTATTGCCTATTTGCTCTGGCACAAATTTCAAATATTATGTTGAATAGAAGTAGTGAGGGTAGGCCTCCTTGTCTTGCTCCAGATCTTATTGGAGAGAGTTTTAATTTTTGATTATTGAGTATAATGCTAGTTGTGGCCTTATCATAAATGACCCTTATTGGATCAAGGTACATTTTTTCCTAATTTATTGAGATATCACTAATAATTAGGGAAATACAAATTAAAATTATGATGAGATAATACCTTATATCTGTCATAGTGGTGATTATCAAAAAGACAAGCAATAAGAAGTGTTGGTAGGGATGCGGAGGAAAAAATACTCTTATACACTGTTACTGGGAATGTAAATCAGTACAGTCATTATGGAAAACTATATGGAGGTACTGCAACAACTAAAAATTGACTTAGCATATGACTCAGTTATCCTACTTTTGGGTATTTACCCCAAATACTTGAAATCAGTATGTCAGAGAGATATGTGTACTCTCATATTTATTGCAGCACTATTCAGAATAGCCAAGTTATGAAATCTACCTAAGTGTTCATCAACAGATGAATGGATAAGGAAAATGTGGTATATACACACAAGGGAATATGAGTCAGCCTTATAAAAGAAATTTTGTCATTTGTGACAACATGAATAAAATCAGAGAATATTATACTAAGTGACATAAACCAGGCAAAGAAAACAAACACCACACATTATCACTTATATGTGGAATCTAAAAAACATCAAATTAAAAAGAAAAGTAGTAGAATGGTGGTTACCAGAAGCTGGAGTGGGATGAGGTGGGAAGAATGTAAAGCTTGTGATCCAAGAGTACAAAATCTCGGTTATTCAGAAGAAATAGTCTTTTTTTCTTTGAGATATATGGCACATCATGGTGTACATAGTCAATAGTAATGTAATGTACATTTCAAAATTGTTAAGGGTGTAAATTTCAAATACTGGCACCAAGAAAAAATAAAAATATTGAGGTAATGGATATGTGAATTAGCTTGATGTGTCTGTACATCATATTCATAAATCATAACATCAGTTTGTGCACCATAAATATATATACAGCTATAATTTGTCAGTTTACAATAAAAATACACAAATTTTTGAAATCCACCTGATCAGACCATGCCAGGTAAAGTAAATGTCTTATCACACCATGCCTAAATAAGGCCAATGCCTAGCTGTAGCCCTTCAGGTGATTTCTCTACTTTGCTTTTGTTTCTGGACTATCAAAGCTTGCTGCTCACACTGCTGAATAGAGCTCTCAAAGCTCTCCTGGGTCTTGGTGCTTCCCAATTCATGAATTGTCCCTTACTTGAATAAACTGTATTAAAATTAAAAATAAATAGATAGATATGGGAAAAAACTCAATAGATATAGAAACTGCTTTTTATAATTATGAAAAACATGAATCTGAATTCAGCATAATGATTAGGAGCTATGTTGGATATTTTAAGCAAAAATAGAGTTAATTCATGTACTTGTGAGTGGCAGGGGCACTAGTATTGTCTCTGAGATCACAAAAGTAACCTACTAGAGAATTGCTACCTGTGCTGCAGTCTGAAAGGCAGAAACTCAGAAGACTGCTTGTTGAGTTTTTAGGTTTAAGAACACATGGCTGTTGCAGATATAAAGATATTTTCATGGCTATTAGTGCCTCGTGATCCCTTTGAAAATGGAGAGTATATCAGAGAGTATATCCAGGAGGACTGCTGGAGAAAATCATCACAGACACATTACTAAGCTGCTGAGCTGAAAACAGTAGCAGAGAGATGGTTTCTCCCTCATTTTGCCTTCTAAAATTCACACATTTGCTTCTAACTGTCAGAATTTAATTATGTTCAATCAAAACCTCAGCTTGCAGGGAATCCTAGGAAATATAGTTTAAAATTTTGTAGCCCTAGAAGTATGCTAAGTTATGAAAAGAGATGAGAATAGATATCCATCCAACATATCTAATACATTTGCAGTTGACATTTATATTAGTTATCTATTACTGTGTAATAAATTGCCCTGAAATGAAGCAACAACAAGTATTTTTTTGCTTCACAGATGCTATGGATTAGAAATCAGATGATGTAACCTGGGTGCATTTGCCTTAAGGACTCTTGAAAGTCCCCAGTCAAGGTGTTCATTGGGCCTGTGATCTCATCTGATAGTTTCACTGGGGAAAAGTCATTTCCAGTCTCACTCATATGGTTGTCAGCAGGATTCAGTTATTCACTGCCTGATGTACAGGGTCCTTCTTCAGTTTCTAGATATGAATGTCTTTCCATCGGGCAGCATACAATATGTCTTCTAGCTTCAGTAGAAGTGATTGAACAAGAGATAGAAAGACAAGAATCAAGATACACATTACAGCCTTTTTATAAGAGATTTCAGAATTGGCATTCCATCACTTTTGCAATATTCTGTTCACTGGAAGTTATTCACTAGGTCCAGAACACACTCAAAAGGAAGGGATTATACCAGCAAGCATCATTGGTGGTTGCCTACCTTTGTGACTTTCACTACTGTAATATCATCTTAAATTTTCTAAAGAACTTTCAAAACAAAAAGAGCTATTGAATTTAAAATTATTAGATTTACTTTCAGTAACTGGCATTTTTTTCTTTTTTTTTAAATTGGGGTGTTGATTGTATTTCAAATGGAAGTTACCAAATAAAGATATTCTCTGTGGCACAACCCCAGGAATAGATGAAAACAAAATAAAAGTTTGAAGGCATTGCTTACAGCAGGCCTACTAATTATAGATGTTTACCATATATTGGACCTGGAAAATGTCATAGTGGTAGGTTTAAAATTTTCCTTTCTATTTGCTTCTTAGGGTTCATAAGAGTGAGAAATTTTAGTAGTAAACACATGCTGTTAACATCTAGCATACATCTAAAGCCAAGATCCTCATGTTTTCTAGTTTTTTTCCCCCCATCACCTTTCCTTAAATATTCCCTAACATGTTTCTGAGCCAAGTAGAAACAAGAGAAACACTGCATTTGTTACCACACAATTTGTAGCTAAATGCTGATACTTGCTATGAGACTATTTCACTCCAGTTGTCGTCAATATCACAAAATGTCTTTTTTAAAACCCAATAAATGAAGAAAAGTCATCTGAAAAATAAGCATTATAATTAATACAGTAAGAAAGCAAATCTCTCAAAAAATATCAGGTCAATGCCAGAACAGCTGGGGGCAGTCGTGGGTGGAGGAAGCAAGAAAGGAAATCCCTTTTCAGGTACTTGCTTGGTTTTTGTTTTTTGGGTTTTTTGTTGTTGTTTTGTGTTTTGTGTAGCTGTTGTTCATTTGATTGTTTTGCTAGCTGCTTTGTGTAATTGCTAGCATTCTGCAAACTTCTAATGAGATTTTAAAGACAACATTTTGAAATGAAATGCATAAGAAAATATATGTTTAAAACAACTATCAAATTTTACTTTTCAAATAATTTATGAAAATTTTGAATACTCCTGGATATCCTTGTTAATTTTGTGTCTCGTTGATCTGTTTAATATTGACAGTGGCATGTTAAAGTCTCCCACTATTATTGTGTGGGAGTCTAATTCTCTTTGTAAGTCATTAAGAACTTGCCTTATATATCTGGGTGCTCTTGTATTGGGTGCATATATATTTAGGATCGTTAGCGCTTCTTGTTGCATTGATCCTTTTACCATTATGTAATGTCCTTCTTAATAGACAAAGAACATGCTCCATGTTCTTCTTGTCATCTTGCTCTGATTGGATTTTGAAAGAAAGATTGACAAACATACCACTTAGAAATGAGGAGTAAATTTGAAAGGATTTATGAGGTCATAAGGACATGTTTTGTTTAATTTTCTATGGTTTTCTATTTGTATTTCTGCAAGAAAAGAATTTAGTATTCTACTTTGGAAAATATACAAAGTACTATAGAAAAATGGAAAAATTTATTTCTAAAGTCAACTAGGATTTTTGGCTTTGTGTGTGTGTGTGTGTATGTATATGTGTCTCTCTGTGTATCTATGTGTGTCTGTATGTCTATGCATATGTATGTATGTGGATTTTATTTCACTGTTTATTGTTTAACATGTTAGGTGCTAGATTATTTTACATTTTTATTTATAACTATAGCAACAGTTTATTTATAACTACAGTTTTATAACATAAATGCTACTCAAGCTCTAAAATATATTACTTAGGCAGAATGGCTATTACTATATATAATGTAACATTTAATATTCATAGTGGTCAAGATCATTTTATTGCCTTGCTGTTGTTGTTGTTGAGATAGAGTCTCGCTCTGTCACCCAGGATGAGGTACATTGGCACTATCTTGGCTTACTGTAACCTCCACCTCTTGGGTTCAAGTGATTCTCCTGCCTCAGCCTCTCAAGTAGCTGGGATTACAGGCATGTGCCACCATGCCTGGTTAAATTTTATATTTTTAGTAGAGCTGAGGTTTCACCATGGTAGCTAGGCTGGTCTTGAACTCCTGACCTCAGGTGATCTGCCCACCTCAGCCTCCCAAAGTGCTGGGATTACAAGTGTGAGCCACCACATGTGGCCTATATTGCTTTTTTATTATTTATATATATAGCATAAATTTTTAAAGCAATTGGCATTATCTAATTATTCACATCTAGAGAAAAGTGAAAATAGTTATGTATAATTCATTAATAAATAAAAGACTAAATCAGTTTTCTGTATTGTCACTAGTATATGTCTACAAGTGATTGAATTTTAATTACTTATTAATGGCTAAGTACATTTTATGATGTATCTTATGTTTAAGACAACCCGTCAGACTTCTTTTACTATTAGTGTTCTCATTTTAAAATAATATTAGTTAATAGTACTAATAATTAATGGTTTACTGTAAACAAAAATAAAAATATATTTTTAAATGTTATTGTAAGATAGTGTGCAATCAAGTGATAGGTGAATGAGGTTTGCGATACCTATACAATCATTAGATTTTATGTAGTATTTCGAGCTGAAGGGAAAATGATAGTATCATTTAGCCGTATAGTATCACAAAATAATACTAGTGATATTAACAGTAACAAAATTTACTTCCTTAATGCTTTCTCCAAGAATTCCTTAGGGGTGTGGATACCAAAACAGTTAATTTGATATCAGACCCTGAAGAAAATGGGATTGTGCTAGATGAAACAATGTATTTTTAAATTATATAAAAATAGTTGACATATCTGATTTTGTATCCCATCTTTTTGGCAACTGCTTCACACTGCTTCTAACTCTGAACTACTGCAAGTCACATCCCTTTGTCATCAATCTACAGGTAAGCTGATAAACTTTGGGGACAACAATGCCAAACAGTTGTTCAAGGCCAAGTCAGTATCTTTATTTTAATAATTATTTATTAAGAAATATTTTAGACATGAAAATGATATGGAAGAATAGAATGATAATATTCCACTGTCACTCTCGTCTTTACAAATACAAAAGAGAAAACATAACTGAAGATACCACCGTCCTTGTCATGTACCACACACTATTTGAATGCTTCTTTTTTCCAGTTCTCCAACATCATCCTAAATATGACATGTTTGTATTATTAATTCCCTGAAATTTTTTTGGATTTTTAATATTTTTTTTGTATCCCACAGGAGAGTTTTCATTGTTTCATGTTAACACATTCAACATTTTCAGTCTTCTTTCGTGATTGTCACTGACTACCTTGGAGAGAGGAAGTGGCCATTTTCACATGAGACTTGAGTGGTGGCTAAGATGGAAGACTGTTTAAATATGAGGAAATGGATCAAATAAGTAATGGTTGAAGGAAAAGAAAGCTAAGTTTCTCTTCATCATAGAAGAGAGTTAATATATTAAGACAAAAACATAAAATGAACTCTAAGGTATTAAATGGGAATTGGAGAGATCAATGTGAATTCATGTTTGTAATACAAATAGACCCAAAATGAATATACATGTGTGCATGTAAATACTTAATAATTACAAAGAGGAAAAGAGCAATTTTACAAGGAGGAATATTGGCAGACATCACAATGAGTAAATGACTACAATGATCACTAGTAATAGGGCAAATTGGAATGAGCCAGCTTATGGGATGCAATGAAAATGTGGTATAATTTCTGTGGTGTTACCTCCAAAGATATACAGCCTGAATCAAACAGTGAAACAGCAGACATGCCCAAACTTATGCATAAAATAACTGGCCTGTAATCTTCAGAAGGGTTGGCATCAGGAAAATCAGGAAAAATCTAGGACCTAATCCATACTGAAAGAAGCTAAAGAAATATTACAATTAAACGCAAGGCATGAGAGTGAACTAGATCACTTTTCTATAAAGCATATTTTGGGGGCCAACTGGTGAAATGTGATGGGATCTGAAGCTTAGGTGACAGTAATGAATCAGTGTTAATATCCTGACCTGGATTATTGTATTGTGGTTATGAAGGAGAAGGTCACTATTCAAGGTGATGGGACATCATGTTAGCAACTTCATACTAAATGGTTCAGGAATATATATATATATATATATTCCTGACAACACCACCAGATACATATATATATATGTAAAGTCTTTGCAACTTTTCTGAAGTTTAAGATTGTTTTAAAATAGCGTAAGGGGGAAAATGCCCATGAGGACATCCCTAATTACGTAGTACATTTCCCATTTAGAAATATTTACCTAGCTCTCTTACCAAATCATCCCTGAGACATTACTCTCAAAACTCCAGCAAACACTTTTATCTTTGACAGGTTGGCATATTACTAGGTTATGTAATGAGAGTCACATATTCCTGGCTACCAGGAAGCTCCAAGAAGTGCACTGGAGCAATCTCAGCTCACTGCAACCTCTGTTTCCTGGGTTTAAGTGATTCTCCTGTCTCAGCCTCCCAGGTAGCTGGGGTTACAAGCACGCACCACCATGCCTGGCTAATTTTGAATTTCTAGTAGAGCCGGAGTTTCACCACGTTGGTCAGGCTGGTCTCAAACTTTGAACCTCAGGTGATCCACTCGCCTTGGGCTCTCAAAGTGCCTGGATTACTGGCATAAGCCACCGCACCCGGCCTCTGTCTTTAAGTACTTTTATGGTAAGCTACAAAGACACTTAATAAATATATTATAGTTTTCCTTTTTTGTTTTTCTTCTCCCGCCACTCTCCCTCCAGCCAGTGCCAAGAGCTTCATAGGTATTTAACATTGAGTTAAATACACTTACTGTCCTTCTTTGCAGCAAAATCCCTCAACATATGCCTCTATGAATTTCATTTCAAAACATGAGTTTGTAATGTTAATTCTAGGTGCTTTTTTATTTCTATGTTGAGACTGGATATATACATGAGTTAAGCTAAGCAACAAAGTGCGGGTCCAGGTTTGAAGGTTGCCAATATAAAGGGCAAACATAAAATTCATAGAGAATGGACACCTATCTTTGATTCCCAGACCTTTATAGGGAGCTATAGAGTTTGGTGTTAACGTTAAGAAATATGCTAGGTCAGACAAGTAAAAGAAGTTGCCTTTTAAGCTGCTGTGCAGAGGTAGAGCTGCATAAGCACTCTAGGGACTGCTCTCCACCATCTAAAGCCTTCCTGTGTCTCAGGCACTGGTTTCCCGGTTTTATGCTGAGTATTCTGATGTAGAGCCTTCCAAGGCATGATGTACCATGGAAATGATGAAGCTTCAACATAAATAAAAGTCCAGAGATTTTTTTTCCTGTAGTAGTTCAGATAACATAGGTTATAGAAAGGCTTGCAGATATAGGGATGTAGGGAGGCACAGGTAAAAAAGGCACAAGGCTGACGGTCACGACACGGTTATCACAGGACATAAGTAAGGAGAGGAGTATCTTTCAATATTGCCTGCTAATAGTGCTGTTAAAATCTGCTTTCTCAGAATTCATACTTCAATTTTTAAATTTGATCATAAATTTGCATATGATGCTATAATCTCTGATTTTTTTTTTAATCTGCTTTACTGGTTGATCAGGAATTTATCTGGAAGGCAAAATTTTATAGGACACTTTTTGTGATATCTGTTGATTTAAGGAAAAATAAAGTCTTTGGTAACCTAAGTTATAAAGTTATACTTCATAAACGTATGTCTTCTTTCTTACTGTTTCTTAGTTTCTACATGTGCGTTGGGCTTTGATCTTCATAACTCTACTTATAGCCCCCATTCCCAACAAACGCACATACACACACACACACAC
This sequence comes from Cacajao melanocephalus, assembly GCA_963573385.1. Lineage (NCBI taxonomy): Eukaryota > Metazoa > Chordata > Mammalia > Primates > Pitheciidae > Cacajao > Cacajao melanocephalus. The sequence continues at coordinate 57,628 of CAUYLG010036118.1, forward strand.
ACACCTGTACACACACATACTTACACACACACATTCACACACGAATAGGTATGATTTAAGTCTACAGATTGCTAGAAACAGAAAGTGCAGCAATCAAGGGAATAACAGGATTGGAACAGAAAAAGGATGTAATAAAAATGAACATGAAAATTCTGAGTTACCAAGGTTAAAACCAAATGCATGAAAATTCACAAGCGGAAAGGTGAAATCGAAGACTCATTTTCTTAATCTTTCTGAACCAAATGAAACTGGTTGTATCATGTCCTTTAGGCCCTTTATCATGCCTTTCATTTTAGCAATAATTTATTCATGAGTCTTAGAGACTTTTTTGCATCATTTAAATGTATCATATCTTGACAGTTTTTTCCTCTCTTCAGGCTCATCCTACTCCATTGTAATTTATTTAAGTATTTTAGTGTTTTAGAGGATTGTGGGTTAATGATGCATTAAAACTGTTTTAGAATGACCTTAGGCTAGGTAAATTACTGAAGTAGTGACAGCCAGGGATATTTATTCTCACGGCAATAAGCTTTTACCCTTTTGTTTAACCACATGGCACACAAAGTCACCGGCTCATTGGCTTAAAATAGATTCTCTAAGAGTTACAAACAAATTTTATTAACAGGGAAATAACTGTTATAATCTTGGCTGTACCATAAGCAATATTTAATTCTATTTTTCATGAAGATTGAGTGACTTTATCCTGATTGTTATCAGAACAGGTTTGAAAAACAGAGTGTTCTAGAATAGTGCTGGCCTTAGGCCTGGGCCCGTAGTTGAAGTCTCAGCATCTCACAATCATACCTGCAGAAATAAGCATATTAAAGAAACCATGGGCACTTGTGTTACTCAAAATCTCACATTTAGTGCTGGCATGCTGTGACCCTTAGCACTAAACATCAGCTCTGTGCCTCTCTCCACACAGGCCTTAGGAAAACTTCCCCACCCGTGATGGCCTCCATCATTCCTACAAAAGGCGGTGATCGGAGGGTGGGCACATTTTGTGGTGTGTGCTGCTAACTTTTGCAATAGATACTGCTTAGGAGAGTGGGTAGTCTGTGGAGTAGAAGAATACTTAAGGGAGAGAAAAGACAAATTAAGGAACTCATATTATTTTCTCTCATATTGCACAAATGCAATAGATTTTCATGTAACAAAATATAATGTTCCAGACTCCAAGCCAAGCATCCTTCTCTTGTTTCTTATGTTGCAACTTATGTCCTAAAATCTATATTTTTCTGAGCCATCTTAATCCCTCTTTTTTCTTAACTTTTCATCCTGGCCTCATTCACTCCTATTGCAAAATTCAACGTGCTTATGTAGAAAATTCTAAAAGCTTTATTACTGAGAAGTAGCTATCGGTATTCCTCACAAGAAAATGCATGTACCCTTCCTATTTATGATCACAGCAATTCACATTATGTTTCAGTGAAAACCTGCCTCAAAATGCTTAATATTTTGTGGGTTCTGCTTCTAGAACCTCCTGTAGTTATACTAAGGGTGGCTCCGAAAACCAAACTCTTAGAAGATTCTCTCCCTGCTGGATCTTTGAAAGCAATTACTTTTCTGGCTGACTTTTCTGGCTTATTATCTTTCCACTTCCAAATACTTAATTCAATAGGCTGAACATATAATAAAGGTTAAAAATAAGTAACATATGATTATCAGGATGAAGAATTGAAAGGAGATATATAATTAATGGTGGATAAAGTGAAAAAAGAGAACAAATGAAATTATCAAAGTAAACATTCAGTGCCATTTAATCACGTTCAGTTGCAAATACTACATTGAACTATTAATATTTAATCCACGTATTGGTGAAATACCATCATAGAAAACAATATGTTAAAGTTAATAAACACTTCCATTGTTTTACAAAAATTATAGCTCTGGTTTAAGTGAATATTTTGGTTTAAGTGAATTACTTTAAAAACATAAACAAAAATAACCTCTTAAATTTTAGGCATTCATTTAAAACATTGGTAGAAATGTCCTTATGAAAATAGTATTAATATGTTGGTTAAAAAATAAAAAGTATCCAAGCTAGATTTTCAGCCCAAATCCAAATGTGTTCCTTGTGTTAATTGTAATGCACAGTTTAAATATATTTCTATGAGATGTAGCTTCAACTATGTCTATAGCAATGCCATTATTTGAAACAATTCAAATCTTTCATACAGGATTTCTTGGATCTATCCCCAGATGGAACATCTTGATTTTAATACATATTAAACTTGACTTTAGAATTACCCTCAGACACATGTTCAGACTACTAACTACAACGTATAAGACATGAATGACTTTTTTTGCAGAAAGCTAAATTAATTTTGAATTTGTGCTAGCCTAATTTATATAAGAGAATTGTGGCTTATTATTAATAATGCTAGCAAACATTTACATAAAATTTTAAACTAATCTAGTTCATTTTATAAAACAATAAATAACATTATGAAGGAAAACTCCTAAATAGAAAGAAACACAATGCAAAACACAATACAATGTGATATTCCAATAAAATGTAAGTGGGTTAGAAAACAATTAAAATATTATTGGAATTATGAAGGAGAAGATTCATCAATACATAACACAAAAATTGATTTTTAAGCTAATTTCTGACCGTTATAGATCAAGATATAGCCTTGATTGAAGATAAATTTAAGGTAATTGTGTAACATAGTACCATTTGATTTTTCTTCATAAAATCTCAACATTGAATAATTTGATAGTAAAAGAACTTAAGAAATACTATATGAAACTACATATTCCTTTAAGAGAAAATAGAAATCATGATATAAGTAATAGTAATTTTGTGAAAATACTAGTATTTGATGAAAAATAGTTATTTAAATCAAAATGGTTAAAATTATATGTAGAATGGTTAATTGCATAAAAAAACTTTTCTATGCAAATTTTATTAATATCAGGTGCTACATCACAGCAATTTTTTTTAATTGAAAAAAAATAAAACTAAGTATAGCAATGTCCTCCCAAAACTGAGCATTTGGCATTACTGTCAATATAAATAAAATTATTTTAAAATCTGGATTATTACAAGATTATAAGTATTTTTTCTAAAATAAGACATAAAAATAATTTTATAAAAGAATGTATATTTCATGAATTATGTTTCTTTTTTATTATTTATGCAAACATCACTGATCTATCAACAGAGTACCTAAATACATGCAATAGTAATTGAATTTTATTGTCTTTGGAAAGACAAATAATCTTTTCACATATCTTTTGGTTTTATCACTATGAAGTTCCGCATGTCAAGAGAAGAGAATGTGTCTTAATTTTTTAGTGCTATTTATACATTCTAAATATTTACAATTACAGTTTGTTGATTTCCATTTACACTTTTGATTGAAGTAGCACAAATAATAAGGGTTGGTCTGTCCTTTAAACTTTTAGTTGTTACCTTTCTTATCCTTGTTTACTTCTTATTTTCTGAAATGCAATCCACAAAGATGCAATTATACACTTTAATATTTCACTGGCCCTCAAATAAACACAAAAAATAAAGTTTTGGAGATAATTCTGTCCCCATGGTTGGTGTTTTAGTCTGTTCTTGTGTTGCTATAAAAAAATACCTGACGCTGGGTAATTTATAAAGAAAAAAGGTTTAATTGGCTCATGGTTCTTCAGACTCTACAAGAAGCATGATGCTGGCCTCCACTTCTGGTGAGGCCTCAGGAAGCTAACAGTCACAGTGGAAGGCAACAGAGAATCGGCATGTCACATGGTGAGAAAGGAAGCAAGAGAGAGAGAAGGAGGAGGTTCCAGATTCTTAAACAACCAGATCTCCAGTGAACTAACTGAGAACTCACTTAGTTCCAAGGCAATGTTGCTAAGCCATTTCTGAGGGATCACCTTCATGACTCAATCACCTCCCACCAGGACCCACCTCCAGCATTGGAAATCACACTTTAACATGAGATTTGGAGAGCACAAACATCCAAACCATATCACTTGGTGATGCCGTTTATTTTCATTTTCAATTTATTTTCCACTCAAATTCATGCCAGGAGCATCTTTAAAGGCCTTAGTTATTGTGTGTTCAATCATCCATTCAGTATGTCTGCAATTATATTTCCAATTTTACAACACTGTCATTATTGATTGGTAATAACATCCTAGTTAGATCGTGCCCTTTTAAGAACATTTTTCTTTCTACTATGAAATTAGTTTTATTAAAACAGAGGAGGGCTGGTGAGGTGACTGCTAGAATAATGGAATAATGAAGAAATCTTCTATTTGTTTAGTTTTAATGGTCTTTATGGCTATTTTTCTTGGTAGCTCATATATAGGCATCATAGCAGGACACACTTTATGCATACTAAAGTAAACATTCTGTGTAAAAGATCATCTATGTCCCTAATATAAAATATACACCACAAATATAATAGCCTTATAAAATATAACTGAGTTAGAACAAGAAATTTTTAAAAAATGACTATGAAGACAATTCACATACAACTAATGCACAAACTAGAAGATCTGAGGAGCAAGGAGGGATACACCTTCTTGCAATACTCTATTATTGATATGGTAACAATACAAGTTTGTTCATCCTTAAAATTTTGCTGACATTCTTGCTGGCAACTTAACAATGGAACAAGATAGTAATTGGAGACAAATGCCAAAAAGAAAACAATTTATTCTTGTTTGTTTGGATTCCATCTATTTTTCTAGTTCTTTTATATTTCACCAAATTCATAGAATTTTGTGTCTGTAGCTGCACATGGCAAACTTTACACTTACTTTAGTATTGAGCCAGCCAGTGAGGCTAGGATCTTCCCATCTTCTGTGTGCATGCACATGTATGTGTAATGTATTTAGTGCTGGTAGAGAATGAAGATTTTGGATGAAGATGTTGGATGAATTTACTGCCAAAAAAAAAATCCCAACCAAATGAAAATCTGCATAGTTTTAGACATTTGCAGAACATGCTATAAATAAAGATGCCTGGTGGTTAACAGAATTTTTCTTCATTATTTGACAACCAACAGTGTAATTAGTGCTGATTTTCTATTAAAAATTAAAGAGTAGTCAATGTTGATGTAAAAATTGTACATCTGAAAGAACTGGAGAACAAACTCTATAAATTTCTACTAGAATTTAATTAATATTAATATTGAAAATTACTAACTTTAAAATATGTGTAACAAGAAACAAGCTTTGCATTTATGTCAATGTTCTTCTACTAGCATGCATATTACGATTGTGTTGTGAAATGAGACAGTGCAATTGCAGGTGTTAAAAGGATGAACTTTTTGATCATTAACAGTTGTTAATGTTACCTATTAAATTCTGGAGGTGGAATAACAATCTTTATTTGTCTAGTTTCTTTGCTGATTTCAGTGGCTGGAGCCAGTCCTTGATTTGGAAGATGAAAATCAGGGTCATTATTGTTTTTCTTTTTTAAAAGAAAATGTTTGCTTTACCTTCATCTTCATCCTATGGTTAACTTTGCTGCCATTTTGCCATTTCTATCTAGTGTATTTTCGCTAGATAAGTGAGATGCCCATCATTGTCGCTTTCATGTTCACTGAGAGAGGTACCATCATTATTTTTTGGGGGGAAAACCTGGTAGTTTTGATGTCTGCCAAATTTCTGTGTAGATCATAAAACTTGGCCACATTCAATTCATCTTCCCTTTTAAACCGTGCATTTTTGTTTTAAGTTTGGTTTTCAGATGTGAGGTTTGGAAAAGCTTTAGATGAATTAGGCTAATGTCTTCAGAGAGTTCATTGATATGACAGATTACAAAAGTGTAACAACAGATATGACCAGAGCACTTTTCACTTCTGAGTATGGATATGGAGCTGTGACAACGTAAGACTGGAGGAAGCACTTGATTTCTGTTTAGGAAAAAATGATTCCCCAAGAACTGATATAACATTGAGAATTGCACTCAGGGTAATAGGAAGCATATAAATAAATGGCACCAGGAGGGTTGCTTTGTAAAGATAACAAGCAATTTAGTCAGAGATGGTTGCTGTGGCAGGGATTTTCTTTGGAGTTGCTTGTTTCCAGCTGATTGGGATCTCTGTGGTCTATTGCTTTCTTGCTCTATTTTACACATTCAGCATGAGATAGCGTGGCCAGAATATCTGCAGGTCTGCTTGTCTCCAACCAGTAGACATTAATCTTCTGTTCTCCATTCTATGAATAATACCTAATGACCTTCAATATCCAAATGTTGAAATTACTTACTGACACACTTATTCAATCACTAACTAGTTCATACATTAATGAATTCATTCCTCAAGCAATAGCTAGTAAATGAAATGGTGGCATTTCGATAACCTTCCAATTATGTACAAAGCTGATAACTTCTTAACTGTTTTGATTTCTCCATCCAAAATCATCCTCTTTGATTGGGTAATTATAGCTGAAGGACAAAATGCTTGCTGATCTCTCTGTTCTGAGTGAAAATCTAGCAGAGACAAACTAGCCACTTCTAGATCAAAGTTAACTGTAGGATTATGAATTGTGCACCAAAAGAAAAAGTTGAAATGATGTGGAGACTATTTATCTGTGGATTTATATTAGGTAATATTGTCATGTCAATGTCAGTATCAATGTAAAATTCAAATATATGCTTCCTTTTCTATTTTCTGTGACAATATAGGAAGTGGCTGTTCTGACTAGCAGTTCATAGTCCAGCTCCCTTGGATTTAAATGTAGTCATAAGTCTTGGTCTTACTAATGGAAGGTGAGCATGAGCTATATACATAATTCTCAGTGAACATTTTAGAAACTAGTTGTGCTCTCGAGAACCTTTTATTCCCTTCAGTCAATGAGATGCAAAGAACCAGAAGACTCTAAGGGATAGTAAAGACACAAGGTGGAAGGAGATCAAGTCTCCAAATTATTGCAAGAAGAAATTCCACCCATCAAACAAGACACCTGGTTTGAAATGTTATGCTAATGAAAAAAATCACGTGTATTCATTAAACCACTAGTGTTTGAGGTTTCTTTGTGACAACAGTTCCTAGTAACTGAATTAACGCAGGTAGAGTTCCATTGTATAATTCATGTCCATTAAATTGTGGACATACTTATCACCACAGCTACTCTATGGTAGATAAAATTTTCTTATCTAATATTTCTACAAGAGTTTATACTGTCATCAACTGTAGATAAGGTTTCAGTATACTTTGAGTTTCCTTTACCTCACTTTTCAAATCAGGGATTGCTATCTGCTGTAATACCTTTCCTATTTATTTTATGACAAATATGATGTTCTAGAACTTTAAACATTTTTATTCATTTTTTAGTAATTTTCTCATATTTCCCATCATGTCAGTACAGCTTGACTGTTGATATTACAGTTGATCCACTTTATTTGCAAATTCCATATTAGCAAATTCACTTACTCACTATAATTCATATATAATCCTAAAATCAGTATCTGGAGGGCATTTACAGTCACTTGCAGACAGGGCAAAGTAGACGAAAATTTGAGTCACCTGATGCACGTGTTCCCTATGTGAGGTGGAACAAAGGGACCACTTTTTATATCCTCCTAGGGCTCTTATATAACCATGGCCAGAAAAGAGAGACAGTTGGGAGCAGTGCAGCGTAGGGCAAAAAGCTTATTCTCTGGGGACAGTTGGCTGCATTTTGAATTTCAATTCTAGCACATGTTGGTGCAGTGGCCTCCATTAAGTCACTTAACACTTCATTTATTTACTTTTGTGTAAATTTATTTACTCTGGTGAAATAAAGAAAATAAAATCTACTAATACAGGTTGTATTTAGGATTTAAGATTGTAATTATGATCTATCTGTCTATTCATATCTTTATATCAATTCGTCTCTATATATGGATATATATGGATTTTTATATATTTATAGATTCATATATATGGATATATATATCCATATGTCTCTCTAGATATATCTATGGATATATAAAATGATACATAATGATATATATCTCTCTAGATGTATCTATATTATATAATCATATTTATATACATATGATTACATGTAATTACATATGCATATAATTCTATATACATATAAATGTGTACATTATAATTATATGTAGTTGTACATATACACATATAGACATCTATATCTTTCTCTTTCTCTCTCTGTATGTGTATATAGATATATGTTTCCCTTATGAGCAATGGTCAGTATTGCTATTCATCATTTACAGAAACTTTGTAGAACACACTTTCTGTGAATAATAAGAATGGACTGTACAAGTGTATCTTGGAGATATTGCAGATTTTGTTCCAGACAACTACAATAAAGTGAATATTGCAATGAAGTGACTCATACAAATGTTTGAGTTTCCCAGTGCATATGAAAGTTGTGTTTACTTTATACTATAGTCTATTAAGTGTACAATAGCATTATACCTGAAAAAACAATATACATACCTTAATTTAAAATGAGTTATTGCTAAAAATGCTAACAATTACATGAGGCTTCAGTGAGTTTTAATCACTTTGCTGGTAGAGAGACTTGCCTCAATGTTGAGGGATGCTGACTGTCAGAGTAGTAGTTGCTGATGGTTGGGGTGGTGTGTCAATTTCTTAAAATAAGACTACAATGAAGTTTGTTGCATTGATTGACTTGTCCCTTCACACAAGATTTTTCTTGTAGCATGCAATGCTGTTTAATAGCATTTTATCCACAGTAGAACTTCCTTCAAGGAGGAGTCAATTTTCTCAAATCCTGACATTGCTTTATCAACTAAGTTTATGTAATAGTCTAAATCCTTTCCAGGTATTTCAACAATGCTCACACCCTCACCAGGAGTAGATTCTATCTCAAAAAAATCACTCTCTTTGCTCAACTCCTCATCCATTCACATTTTATCATGAGAATGCAGTAATTCAGTCACATCTTCAAGCTCCACTTCTAATTCTAGTTATCTCACTATTTCCACAGCAAATGTAGTCACCTCCTCCCCTGAAATTTTGAGTTTCTCAAAGTCATCCATAAGCATTGAAATCAATTTCTTCCAAACTCTTATTAATGTGACATTATCTCCTCCCATGAATCATGAATGTTCTTGATGACATCTAGAATGGTGAATCCTTTCTGGAAGCTTTTCAATTTAATTGGCTTAGATCCATCAGAGGAATCACTGTCTATGGCAGCAATAGCCTTTTGAAATGTGTTTCTTAAATAATAAAACTTGAAAATTAAAATAACTTTTTGATCCATAGGTGGCAGAATAGATGTTGCATTTTGCAGCCACGAAAACATTAATCTTCTTGTACATCTCAATCAGAGCTCTTGGAAGAACAGGTGCATTGTCAGTGAGCAGTAATATTTTGAAAGAAATTTTATTTTCTGAATATTTTCTCACCAGTAGGCTTAAATATTCAGTAAATGCTATAGACAGATGTTCTGTCATCCAGGCTTTGTTGTTTCATTTATAGGGCACAGTCACAGTAGATGTAGTATAATTCTTAAGGGCCCTAGGAATTTCAGAATGGTAAAGTTCAGCATTGGCTTCAACTTAAAGTTACCCACTGCATTAGCATGTAACAAGAGAGTCAGCCTGTGCTTTGAAACTTTAAAGCCAGGCATTGAGTTTTCCTTTCTATCTGTGAAAGTCCTAGATTATACTATACTTTTTTCCTACATAAGGCTGTTTTATTTATCTTGAAAATCTGTTGTTTCGTGCAGCTACCTTCATCAATGATCATAGCTAGACCCTCTGGATAACTTGCTGCAGCTTCTGCATTAGCGCCTACTGCTTCACCTTGCATTTTTGTTTTATATGGATGGTTTCTTTCTTGAAACCTCATGAACCAGCCTCTCCTGGCTTCCAGTTTTTCTTCCACAATTTCCTCACATCTCCTGTCCTTCATAGCCTTGTAGAGAGCAGAGGCCTTGCTCTGTATTAGGCTTTCACATAAGGAAATGTGGCTTTGTTTGATCTTCTATCCAAACCACTTAAACTTTCTCCATATCAGCAATAAGGCTGCTTTGCTTTTTTATCATTTATGTTTTCACTGGAGTAGCACTTTTTAATTTGCATCAAGAACTTTTCCTTTTTTAAAAATTTGAATAAATGTGAGAAGCACAAGTGCAGCTTTTTACATGGATATATTGCCTAGTGGTGACTCTGGACTTTTACTGTGACCATTGCCTGAATAGTGTATATTGTGAAGAACTTTTTCTTTGCATTCACAACTTGGCAAACTGGCACAAAGAAGTCCAGCTTTGGGCCTATCTTGGCTTTCAGCGTGCTTCTTTATTAAGCTTAATCATTTCTAGCTTTTGATTTAAGCTGAAAGACATGCTATTCTTCCTTTCACTGGAACACTCGTAAGCCATTGTAGGGTTCTAAATTGGCCTAATTTCAATATTGTGTCTCAGACAACAGCAAGATCTGAGGAGAGGGAAACAGATGGCAAACTCAGGTTGTTGGAGCAGTCAGAATACAAGCCATTTATGTATTAAATTTACGCCTCTTACTCTCTTCCTTGAGATCACTCCCTTAATAATAGGAGGTGTGTTGTGTAATTTACATGGCGCTTGAGAAGAGGTACTAGGAAATTATTGCTTGTTCTTTCACAGACAGTATAAATGTTTTCTGTTTGCACAGTACTTCAATTTCACCTTTAACAACTTTAAGTCATCTACCTTTAAAAATAGAAATAAAATCTTGTAAGCAACAACTAAGAAAATTATAAACATGATAAAAATATAATTTTACCAATATAATTTAAGTCTAGGTAAATTTACATTGAGAAATTAAAAATAATAATGTCATTTTTTAGTAGTACCTACTGTTAACTAAAAATTCATAAGATATATGTATAAATTTAGAAAGGAGAGTTTTTTTCTTGTAAATGATTATAGGCTACAAGGTGGCCATCCCGCAGGCTGGTAAGCATGGCCTCTAGCAAAGACCAGAGACAGGCACTTCAAAAGAGGAGGAGGAAGGAGCTTTATGCTGAACAGGTTGGGTAACGATACATATTCAACTGGTTACTGGGAAAGCTATGAATATTCATGAAGGCATACTGACACATGGACAATGAATAAATGTGCATGTTACCTATGAACTAGTGGAGACTTAACCTGTTTTTCTTATTTTTTTGAGATGGAATCTCACTGCAATGCCCAGACTGGAGTGTAATGGCGCAATCTCAGCTCACTGCAGCCTCCACTTCCCGGGCTCAAGCAATTCTCCTGTCTCAGCTTCCCGAGTAGCTGGAATTACAGGCGCGTGCCAACACACCAAGATAATTTTTGTATTTTTAGTAAAGAATTTACTAAAAATACAGGTTTCACCATGTTGGCTAGGCTGGTCTTGAATTCCTGACCTCAAGTGATCTGCCCAACCCCAGCCTCCCGAAGTGCTGGGATTAAAAACTTAACATTTAAATGTATTGCAGTTGGGCCATATGCATCAAAAGGTGAAGCAGGGACCTGAAGGTACTCCAGTGCACAGCCTCTGTAAACTGGCCAGAACCAGTTGATAGTGATCTTAGGAGGAGAAAGTTACTGAAATCAATGTCTTATCCAATCAAAACTGTAGTTATGGTTTCTGGAACAGGGGCTTGGGGGCAATTAGCCAGCATCTGGTGGGACTGTAAATTGTTTTAATATTGCTTACCTTGAGGCCAGGGCTTGCTTAAGTACTAAATAAAAAGGAAAACCTTGTGGCAACTAGAACCTAGTTCACTTGTTAAGTGTACCTGTGTGACTTTACCCTTGCCTAGCATTGCCTTAGGGCCTGTTTATAATTTGGTATTTCATTATGACAAAGAGTAGTTAGTTTTATGATCTCCGTTTTAACATAAATGCTGGTTAGTTGTGTCTAAACTCCAAAACAAAGAGGGCATAATGAGGCATGTCTGACTTCATTTCCCATTATGGCTGGGCACTCAGTTTTTAAGGTTTTTCTGGGATTCCTTTGGCTAATAGGATGTCTGTTCAGTCTGTTGGGGAACTTAGGATTTTATGTTTAGTTTACTGAGTTGCTACAAATTCCAGGAGCTATTAGTGCATTAGTTTTAAGTTTCTTAACCTCCCCAAAACTTAGAGGTTATTATCTTCAAACAATGCAATTCAAGGGAATATTTATATTGTAGAGCTTTAATTTCACTTTTCTAAGTTTGTGAACAGAACTGGCATTTTAATAAAGGCCCAAGGCATTTCTGGTAGTGTATAATTCACAAGACAAAAATTGAAGTAAAAGGAGCAAACTTGAATGTAAAAGTAAGAGCATTTTTATTTATTCACTATTTCTCTTTGATCCTGAAAGTAATAAGTAGTTTAAATTATAGAACTAAGTTCATACTCTGCTTTACGTTTCCATCTCATATTTTAAGCTGTCTAAAAACTTAGCTCATCACTGGATTCTGGTTTGGAATTGTTGTCATTTCTTATTATTTTATATTTTGGCAGAATCAGTCAAAAGAGTATCATCCCAGTAGAAAGATGTGACCAATTGCTTTTAAAAAATTATATTTTGACTGAATAGAGAAAGAAGAAGGTTCATTTAAACTCTGTAGAAGAACCCTCATCAGTCTCTCCATATTGCTTTTGACAATGCCTGAGAGACTTGTTATATATTACGTTTATTTTTAGAGTCAACCTATCTCTTTTAACTTAGACTGCAGGAAGAAAAAAGCAATAACACTCTCAGCTCTTAGGTTACTGTGAGTGAGCTGAATTATTTCTTTCTATTAGAAGCAGCTGCCCCATTCTTCACTTCCTACAGATTTCTTCAGAATTAATACAGAAAAAAAATGTTATCTGTTTTGGGTCTATTGATGAACTTAATCTTTTCACTATTACATGTGAACTAAAGTCATCATAAAGCAGGCTGACTCTGAGTTTTATTAATCTTCATGTCTGAAAGGCCATTGCAATTTTATTTGTCTAATTAAATTGATTAAGACAACAGTTCAACTTTCTCAAAAATAAACATTTCAAAAAAGCTTAGAGCCGCAACCATCCTCTTCAAAGGTAAAGATTTAGAATATAAACTCTCGTTGACTGTTCTGCCTTTGAATGCATTTGAAAATGCCATAGGGAATAAAAGGTAAGCACTGAGTTTCACTCAAGAGTATTTGCTTTGTTTTTCAAAGTAAATTCATACTGAAATGCAAAATCAGGGTCTCATATTGATTACCTTTCAGTGACCCGGCAAAAAAAAAAAAAAAAAAAAGTAAAGAACACTTCAAAGTTTAGAGTAGCAATGTATCAGAAAATATCTAAAGGGTATTGTAATTACTGGAATACATACAGAATCAAACTTCAATTAACAAGCTAGGTTTCAAAGGTGGAAAATACCTGCTTTTTTTTCTGTTGTCCACTCTGTACACCATTTTTATTTTCCTTATTTTATTTTCTGCTATTTATGAACAATTGGCTCTTATTTAAAGCAGCTGATGCCTTTCTTTTGCATATAAGTTGCAGCTGTTCTGAAGCTGTGATGACAGGAAGAAAATGTGTGGGGTGCTGGTGGCGGTATTCAGGTGTGCATTGCTTAAAGAAACTTGCAAACTATTTACAGATGTTGGAAATAAGAAAACGATGGGATGCATAAAAAGATATAAAATATCATTTGCTATTCAAAGCATTTATCTCTGTCTCAATATTAGCTTTCTTTATTTATATAATGCACAGATTTTTAGAAAAGAAGCACTGTAAAATTAGGTAACAAACTCAATTATTTGTGTATGAGCTTTACAAATTAAGAAAACCCACATATTATGATTTGGAGAATTATTGCCACCTGTCAGTGATATGGTACAGTTGGTATGGATGTTAATATGAATGTGGATAGAGAAAATTGTGGGATGTATTATTTATCTAATAGCTTATGAATTCCAGACTTATATTAAGGGAAAGATAAGTCACTTCTGGGTAACTTCTACTGGAAATGCATGCCTGTAGGAGGTTGAAATATACTACTCTTTGTCTGTGACACCTTTTCTTTCAAAAATATTATATTACCTCCTAAAGACTTGTTTGAATGGCAAAAGTACTTCACTGATGACAATATAAAAACAGTTTTGTTTAAAACCCAGGTGAGCATTTACCTGCTGGTAAGTTTTGCCTCCTCACACCTTCCTCCGCTTTTTTCCCCTTCTCACATTCAGACTTTGTTTTCATATCTTTTCTTCTTCCTTTACTGCTCTTTCCTTCTTCCCTTAGTTTCCTTTGTGTTAATTCTTTTCTCTTTTTTTTGTTCCTTCTTACCTCTCTTTTTGCGTTTTTGTTCTTTTCCTTTTTCTTTGTCTTGCCTTTCTTTTTTCTCTCTCTTTATTTTGCCCATGCTTTTTTCCTCTTTTGTTTAGCTGCACTTTTTTTAGAGACAGAGTCTCGCTCTGTCACCCACGCTGGAGTGAAGTGCCCGCCACCTCGGCTCAGTGCAATGTCTGCCTCCCTGGGTTCAAGAGATTCTCTCACCTCAGCTTCCTGAGTAGCTGAGACTGCAGGCGCCCACCACCACACCAGCTAACTTTTATATTTTTAGCAAAGAAGGGGTTTCACCGTGTTGGCCAGGCTGGCCTCGTACTCCTGACTTCAGGTGATACACCCACATTGGCCTCCCAAAGTGCTGGGATTACAAGCATGAGCCACTATGCCTGGCCTGGTGGCTCATGCCTGAATCCCAGCTACTCTTTGTGTCCCCTTCCTTTTTTCCCTTCCATGTAGAGGCCTTACATGAAGCACTGGAAATAAACTAATAAATAAAAGTTTCTGCCTTTAAAAGAATGCCCAGTAAAATTTCACAGAAAGCCACAAATAATGACTAATCATTGTGAAATGTGTATATTTATATATGTATATATGCATATACTCTTGCTGAGTTCCCTGAGGGCAGAGACTGGATCCTGCTCATCTCTATAACCTCCTTACCTGATACTGCGCAGAACAGGGTAGTGGGCACTGCTCATGCCCTTCCCAGATACCAGTGTCTGGCCTATTGCACCCATCCTTTCTCCTTATGAATGTTGCCTGCTGCATACTCAGGAAAGGTGCTCTTGGCCCAATGCTGTTGGCTATGCTCTCCAAATAATGGACTTCGCAGATTGCCTCAAGGGGACATAAGAATCAAGTACAGGTACGAAGTTATGTTTTGAACATGTGAAAAGCCTGCACCAATTCCAATTGTGGGTTTCTATGCATCTACATTCACAAAATTGACCTCATGATAGATATCTGCTGTTTGCTTGTAGACTGCTGCCACAGTTGACTTTCTTTGTACACCAGGTGTTAGATAGAAAGTCGTTGCTATAGAAAGTAAGTGAGAGGTATTTGGATAACATCTTAGTCCATTTGGGCTGTTATAATAAACATAGCATGGACTAGATTGCATATAAACAATTGAAATGTATTTTCCATTTTTCTAGAGGCTGGGAAGTAGAATGTCAAGGTGCTAGAGGACTGGTGACTGGTGAGGGCTGGGTTTCTGGTTCCTAGAAGGCTTTCTTCTCCCTGTGTTCTTATGTGGTAGAGGGGACCCCATGAAGGGATTTAATCCCATTCACGAACTAATTACCTCTCAAAGCCCCACCTTTAAATGCCATCACATTGGGGATTAGGTTTCAAAATATGAATTTTGGAGACACACCTTTTCCATTCATAGCAGTATGTCTCTACCTTTCTATGGGACGAGACATAAGCTACGCTCCAGCTGAGACCACATCCTTGCTTTGTTCTGTCCCCCACCCTCTCCTGCTCCCCTCACTTTTTTTGAGCACCCCCTTTCCTTTGTTATTAGCATCTTACATTAGTGTTATGCATTTGTCATAATTAATTGGCCAGTTTTTATGTTATTATTTACTAATGTCCACAGATTACATTAGGATTTACTCTTTGTGTTGTAGATTCTATGGGTTTTAATAAATATATAATGGCACACATTCACCAGTACCGTATCCTACAGAACAGTTCCACTCACCTAAAAATCCCCTGTACTCCACTGTGGATCTCTCACTCACTTCTCCCAAACCCCAGGGAACCACTGATCCTTTTACTGTCTCTATAGTTCCACCTTTTCCAAAATGTCAGATAGTTGAAATTATTAGAGTACGCAGCCTTTTCAGATTGGTTTCTTTCACTTAGCAATATGCATTTAAGTTTCCTCCATGTCTTTTGTGGCTTAATAGCTCCTTTCTTTTTATTACTCAATAATATTCCATTGTACGGATGTACTACAGCCTTTTATGTATTCACCCATTGAAGGACATCCTGGTTAATTCCAGACTTTGGAAATTATGATAAAACTTCTGCAAATATTCTTACACAGATTTTTGTATATACATAAGTTTTCAACTTTTTTGAGTAAATACCAAAGAACATAATTATGATTATATGGTAAGAGAATGTGTAGGTTTGTAAGAAACTGCCAAACTGTCTTTCAAAATGGCTGTGGCTTTTTGCCACCAGCAATGATTGGGAGTTCCTGTTGCTCCACACCCTCAGTGGCATTTGGTGTTGTCAGTGTTTTGGGTTTTAGCTAATGTAATAGGTGGGTAATTATATCTCATTTTTGTTTTAATTTAGAATTATCAAATGACTTATGAGGTTGAGCATCTTTTCACATACATTTTCCATCTGTAAACGTTCTTTGATTAGGTATCTGTTCAGATAGTTTGCTCATTTTTAAATTGAATTGCTTTTCTTATCATGGAGTTTTAAGAGTTCTTTATATATTTTGAATACTAATTCTTTATTAGATATGTATTTGGCAGTATTTTCTCCCAATTGTGTCTTATCTTTTCATTCCATAAAGAAAATATTTCAAAGAACAGATTTTTTTTTTTCTTTTTGGAGACGAAGCCTTGCTCTGTCACCCAGGCATCATCTCAGGTCATTGAAACCTCTGCCTCCTGGGTTCCATCTTTTGATATAAAATTTTAATAACCTCTGAATTTAGACAAATTATTCTTTTGTTCAATAAAGACTGCATTTTCATTTCTTTCTTATAGTTTTCTTATCAAAAATACATCTTTTTTGGGTCACTTTCTATACAGAATTACATATATTAATTAGAATTTTTAACTCTTAAAAACCACTTTTCTAGTGAAAACCTAGGAATCGATAAATTTTACACTGTCACTTATCAGTATTATCTAGAAAAGAACCATTTTATAATGTTTTAGAAACATGCTTCCCCGTAACATAATTGTTATGTGAATTAATAGACCCAAATATAGTTTTTCTATAAAACTTAAGAAGCCAATAATAAAAGTATACTTATATTTAGAAATTTTTGTTTTAGCATTTTTTTCTTATTTAGAAGTGACTCAGACATTTAATGAATATCTATTACTTAATGTAAAATAACATAACTTCAGAATTTCAAAGTTCAATTAAGGGATTCAAGCTGGC